>CAIGRB010161947.1:0-19326 GCA_903798255.1 Fraxinus quadrangulata
TTTATTTTAGTTTTATGCATTCATCTTATCTTGTATTCTAATTATAGATAAATAAACTTTGACATTGCAAGGGGAAAAATGTTAGACACGTGCAACTTTCGTGCCAAACACGTGTTGGAATCGTTTATTTTTCTTTTAATTTTTATTTGTTTGTTCCGTATTTATAAATTTTAACTAAATATATTCGTTTATAATGATGGATAATGACAATTGAGAATAAAATGTAGACACTTTTCCATTGAACACTAAGAAATACTAAAAATCAAGATTTGTATGATCATTCATCATTTTTATTGTATTTATTCTTTTGAGAAAAAAATTTGGTAGCAAAAATACAGTCTCATTTGTTGTTTGTTAGTATTTTTTTTTTCTTGTTTGTTAATAAAGATAAGACTTGACATAATTGAGCATGTCATAAGTGGTCATATGCACGACATACGACATTTTTCATCTGATTGGACAAACTTGCACGAAAAAATAAATTTGAAGATTTAAATGTCAAGAAATTTTAATTGGAGATCCAAGTACTCTAAATGATGTAGTTTGAGGACTTTTCCTATCGATAGTAATACCAAATCGTAACATGGCCTTGTGGTATTAAATTTTAATTTTCCAGGTCCCGTTAGACACAGAAATTTTCTCATTCAACTCAAGAAAAATACAATTAAGGAAATTAAAGAATTTTTTTTATTCATATGCACTTTACCACAATAAAAATGAATGCCAGCAGTGAAATATTCATGTACAATGATCGAGCTTTGTACCGAGAATAAGGTATTATTCAGGGATTGGGTTATTGTCCTAGTTCACTACAAGCATGAACCAAAATAAACTAAGCTGGAGATGGAGTAGGAACTGAAGCTCAGGAAAATAAATTCTATGTTTAATGACAATAATCAAGTTTTTACTATTTCTAATAGTTCCAATATATACTTTATATTTTGACTCTCTAGGAGCAATCTAATTAAACTTTATTTTAGTTTTATGCATTCATATTTTATCCTTCATTGTAATCTATTTATAGATAATAAAATTTTGACATTACGATGAGAAAAAGTGTTGTGCAACATTCGTGCCTATCGCGTGTTGGAGTTATTTATTTTTCTTTTACATCTCAATGCATTCGTACTTTGATGTAGATGAAAACAAAAAGAAGAATGACGCAAGATTACAAAAGTATTATTTGCGCACGAATAAGTAATTGGATAGATATTTGAAAACAATCTTGGATGGTTTAATTAATATTTATAGAACCCTCCTTGTAGTGAGATCCTAACTCCCTATTTCAACTAGAAATCTTAACTATACTTTTATACTAATATAAACTCTTAAAAACCTATAAAAATCCTAATCAAAATAAACTTGTAATCAACTGGAACATTATGAAATATTCGCCTCTATCATGCTCATCTAGTTGGAGAAGATTCGCCCTCGTATCTTTCGCTGCAATATCATTTGATCATTCCTTGTAATTATAGGATCCCAATCAAAAAGTTTGCACGGAAAATACTAGAAAGTTCTTCCACCAAATGTTGAATTATTGTCATCACCACGAAATATATCTCCCTGCATAATCATGTATTCCTCATCCAATTGAAATTGATTGTTTCCAAGAAAAAAAATTTAATCGTATATGTCAAGAAGTTTTAATAGTAGATCTAGGTGCTCTAAATGATGTAGTTCGAGGATTGTGGCTAGAAATTTCCCTATCTATATTTACAATAAATCAAGATATGGTCAGAAAACTAATAATCTATACATAATAATCAACTGAAGAAAACTTCGTAATTTGTCAATTGAAATTAATAGGTGGATCATGGATGTGTGCACTAGAATAATAATTTAATATAATCATGCAATTTGTGTAATTGAGACAATATGCTTAAAAGAATTTGGTTTTTGTTCACGCACAGATTTCTACGAATGGACCATTGGATTTTAACCATAATCATTGGATTTGAACATCGATGAGTTATGAACATGTTGTCCAAATTTCACGACGATTGGACCACGTAACATAAAGATATCAATATTTTGATCATAACTGTGTAGGCTGTCCAAATTCTACGAATTTCTGCACTGATTCCGAAATAATAATACAACTCTTTCATAGTATAAGAGTCACATTTTTTCATGAGTATCAATCCAATATTCTTTTAGAATATTAATTCATACTTTTATTTAGGAAGAAACAACAAAATATTCTTTAGAAGTTTAAGATGTACAAGGTTTATACTTTTGCAGAAGTATTAACGCAATATTTCTATAGAATATTGTTTAAATAGAGTCATATTTCACCAAGAACATAAACAAAAAATTCTTCTAGTATATAATACGCACAAAATTGTAATTTTTCAAGAATAACAATACAATTTATTTTCAAATATTGTTAGTGTGAATTTGTCTTTCATCAGGAGCAATAAAATAACCCAAATAAAATATGGAAATTTTGTATATATGTCACAAAATTTGATAAGGAGAGAAAAAGTTTTTACTATTTCTAGTAGTTTCAGTAAGGAAATTGGGTGTAATTAAATATCATGATTTATGTTTAACTCTTTAGGAGCAATCTAATTAAATTTAATTTTAGTTTTATACATTCACCTTGTAACTATTTATAGATAATAAACTTTGACATTATAAGGAGAAAAATTATTACACAAGTGAAACATTCGTGCCAAACACTTGTTGGAGTGATTTCTTTGTCCTTTTACTTCTTATTTTTATGTTCCTTGTTCATGAATTTTTCTGTAAATGTACTTATATCTTAGGACGATGGATATTGCCGATTGAGAAATAAAATATAAACACTTTTCCATGGAACGTTGAGAATGCAAAAAAACAAAGAATTGTGTGATCATTCCACATCATCTTATCTTGATCTATAAATATTGGAAGTCATTACTTTTAACTATCCACTTTTAAAAATTTCTATACTAATATTTTTAAAAATTGTGCGATTATTTTCGTTCATTTTTGTTTGATATGATTTTTTTTCCTTTTAAATATCAAAAGTTTGAGGATTTTGAGTGAGAGTTTATTTCTTGTTATGTTTTAAAATAAAAGAAAGGCTTTAAAATTGACCAATCTTGCGAGTGGATTTGGTTTGTGTTTTACAGCTTGTTTGAGCCCCATTTTTACGATCAAAATGCATTTTGGAATGGTATTTTGATAGGGAATGTGCAGTTAAAAATAAAAAAATATTTTGAATTTGCATGTAATATTATTTTATTAAAAAATGTGTGATTGAAATAAGAGATATAAAAATTTATTTTGAAAATAATGGAGATCAAACAAGGGCTTAGTGTATTTGGTTAGTTTTGGGATGCAGTTTCAATGGGATTGGTTCGTATTTATATTCATTCTTTTTTATTTTATAGATAATATATTTTTGTTAAACTTTGTGGATATTTAGTGTTTAAATAAATGAATTTCATAAGACTAACATTGGAACATAATGGTAATGAATATAATATTTTTTTTTAAATCTTAAAATTGAAAAGGGAATAGATTTAGAGTTTTGTACATATATAAAAGTGGCGTGGATATATTAATATAGTGTTTAAATATATAAATTTAATAAAAATATTATTGTAACATAATGTAGATGAATATAGTACTTTAAAAAATTAAATTTTTAATGGGAATAAATTTAAAGTGTGATATATATAAGAATGACGAAGAAAGTAGACCCCTAAATATTTCAATCTACTTCTATGTAATTATTATTTTGAGTAAACAGTGGTAGCAAAAATATAGTCTCAGACTCTCATTTGTTGTTTCTTAAGCTTTTTTTCAATTTTTATTTTATAAAGACAATATTTAATATTTTTCATTACGACTAAATCCAATCTCATGGAATCTTGGTCCTTGAAGAAAGGAAAAAGTGATTAGGATAATCCTCTTGATGGTAGCTTTCTCCATGCGATATTTATACTAAGTCCCTGTTTAGTGCGAATTAAAAATCATATTTTTAGTATATTTTGATGAAAGTTGGTGAAAAATATAATTGAAAAATAGTGAATCTAATTAAATATATGATTAAAATTAATTGTTGACTTTACCTTAAAATAAAATTTGAATTATAATCCCTATCAAACTGAGACTAAATCGAAACATGGCCTTGTGGTGTTAAATTTTTTTTAATTTTTCATGTTGTTTTAATGTCAAGTCAGACACATGGCAATTTTCTCATGCAACTCAAGAAAAACACAATTATAGAAACCATATTTTTATGCAATCTTGCTATAGTGATAGGCTCAATGACAGAGTGAACTCATGTCAATATATGATTGAACGGTTTGAAAAAAAAAAAATTCAATCATTGTCTGCCACACCTCCTTGTCACCTACAACCCTGTCATTGCCTCATTCCATGAAGCATTATTCTTTATTATGAATAATGAATAATGCTGAACAAACACGGCCACATCGGCCCTGTTAGTGATAGGGGGCCAACAAGACCGATGCATTTATGTGCACTTTGCAAGAAAAAAATTTATGTGAGTACAAAAATATTCATGAATAATAATCGATGTTTCTAGTTGAAAATGCCAAAGTAGGGCGATTATTCAACGGCGGTGCTACATTCCTACTGCACCAAAAGCAAGAACATGAGTAGGAACTGGAGTTCGAGGAAAATAAATTCTACGCTTGATGACAAAGAATAAGCTTTAACTATTTCTATGAGTTTCGCTAAGTAAATTAGATGTAATTAAATATATGCTTTATATTTTGACTATCTAGGAGTAATAGTTTTTTATGCATTCATCTTACCTTGAAACTATTTATATATTACAACTTTGACATTATAAGGGGAAAAATTGTAGACACATGCAACATTCGTGCAAACCATGTGATGGAGTTATTTCTTTTTCCTCTTACTTTTATTTGTTTTTCTCTTGACAAATTCTACATCTAAATGTAATTAGTGCTCTAATGATGGATAACGCCGATTGAAATTGCTAAAAACCAAGAATTATGTTAACAAGTTTTGATTGCAATGCAAGTGATCTAAGTCTGCAAACTTTCCTTTCGATATTTATGCCAAATCAAAGCATGGCTTCGTGGTTTTTAATTAATTTTCCATGTCGTTTAAAAGTCATGTTAGGCATGTGCAATATTCGTTCTAAACACGATAAATTTTTTTCCGTGTGCAATATTCGTGCTAAACATGATAATGCTGGTTGTGAAATACGATATAAATAATCTTAGCTTGATATTTAGCCCCTTGTTTGAACTCTATTTTTGTCAACATGAGTTTTTCTCCTTATTTTTAAATTACACATTCTCCAATAGTAGATTGGTAAAAAAAGTGTGGATAAAAAATAAGGAAATTTTTGAAATTACATGTAATATTATTTTATTGAATAGTGAATGGTTGAAAAGAGGAGAGAGAAATATATTTAAAAAAAAAATGGAGATCAAATAAGAGCTTAAATTGATTGGACAATTAGCATATAAAAATTACGTTGAATAAAATATGAAAAGAAATCAATAGATGTTTCTTGAAAAAGCCAAAATAAAGAGCCAAACTATAGGGCTTACTAAAATATACAAAAATTTTGACCACATAAATTTATAAATGCTCTTTATAGATTAAAAATAAAAATAAAAAAAAATCTCTTGAAGATGCTATAAGTAGTAACATGCCCTAATACCTAATGCTCCAAAGGTCACTCAGAAACATAACTGAGGAGTTAAAATCCAATTTTTAGACATGTAATAAATTTTAGCCTACAAATAGATTTCACGTGTAGACCTAATTCATTTGTATTACTCTATTTGTACGGGTGGCTTGACAACCCCCCTACCGGCCCCTCACAATACAAAATGAGGGGACCGGTACCCCGGTACAAACAGCTCAGCTCAATTCATTTTCCCCTCAAATGCTTAATATGAACTCAATTTTCAAAAAATGGATAACAAGACTCGAACTCGAAATATTTGTCTAGTCTACTTTGATACCACGTCATGGGATATCAAACCTTCATATAACACTCCACTTAGCTATCAATTAGCTTCCTTGTTTAATTGATGGAAAACACTGAACATATTACAAAAAAAAATTGTTAACTTTGAAGGTCTACAAATAGTTTAATGACACGGTTAAAAGTCATTAGAAAACGTAACATGTATTTTCTCTATTTTCTGGCTCACAACTTCACTAGTAAGTGTGTCATAATCTTGTGAAACATAAGCAAAATAAGAAAACATAAGCAAAAATAATCTTGTGAAACGTTAAGTATGTCGTACCACAAAAGCTCTGAATTAATAAGAAATTATTTCACCCAACGGGTAAAATCTCACGAATAGATAAACTTATTTCACCTGATACCAGAGACTGGATGCAAAACAAATAAATGGCAAAAATTAACAGCAAAAATTTGGCATCCGTTGTGAACTAAAAAACGAATTCACATCCAAGATAAGCACGGAAGCATTCATTTTCACAAATAAAAAGTGGAATCGAAGTAGAAAATTTGATCAAAAACAAAAATCTTGCTAAAAGTTGTTCCATAATGCATAACCAAATTTCACTTCTTAGATTACAACGATAATGTTCCAAAGTCTTGATGAAATAGCAACAAACTGCGTACTTACCATTCATATACTGGCGACTTCTAGTGGAGCTGAGAACACAGTTTTCATACTTACTACTTGTACCCAAGCAACAATTGGATCCTGAAAAATTTTCGAAGTGGTAATTTAGACTATAATGCAGTTGAAACAATATAAATATACAAACCATATCTACAGATTCTGCATTTGCCACACTAGCCAGACAAAAACGTATACAAGGTACATCCCAAAATTTTAAAATTTTGGATCCTATGCCGATTCACATCTCTAAGAGCATTGTATTCTACAAAATATCAAGCCCTCCAAAAACTGGAAAGTGATCACGAACATCAATTCTTTAGTAGAACGAAGGGATGGAACAAAATAAAGGGCTAGACGACTCACCTAACTTGATTTCCATCTATCAATTTAGTATCGGTTATAGGATTTCCCCAAGTCATCGCGCCTTTCACGCTGAAAATCGTTGTATGTGTCGTGAGGTCTTGAAGGATAATTTTCCATAGAATTTGGGTACCTTCCCCTTGACTCCATCAGCATATTGGTTCCAGGACCGGAATAGTGAGCGTTGCCTGAAGGATTATCATACTCTGGATAACTAGGTTGTTTATAATCACTAAACCCAGAAACTGAAATATGCTGGCATGCTTGTTGTCTCCTCTGGATGTCAACTTGTAGAAATTCTTCCCACTGTTTTGCATGTGCACCCCTGAGCATAGCCAGTTTCTTCATGTAACCCTCCCTAATTTCTCTGACAGCCTTAAATTTGAAGAACCCAATATGTAAGGAGTCAATTGCCACAGTCAAATCCAACAAAAAGATCCCCCTCCCTGCCCACCTTTAATGGGCTAGGATAATTAAGCTTAATTGTATTCTATATAATTCTTTGAAAAAGAACAAGAGAAGGACGCACACTGCCATACTTAGATAAGCATCCAAGAAAAATCAAACTGATTCCAGTGGTTAAGAAAGTTTCCGTACTCCAAATGACCAAAAAAGGCTATTGTGATTGGACAGTTGTAAGATAAACCATCATTAATTGAACTAAAAACAAAATAATAGAATGTAACAAACCTCGCGATGCTTGTGAATTTCTTCATCTTCTTCCTTGTCTCGAATTCTCGCAAGATCCATTGCTTCCCTTTTATATTCCAATTCTATTTCCTCAAAGGTTTGGGTAAATGTAGGGTGTTCAAACTTATGGCTAGATTGCATGTCAGACCCACGTCTGTCAGCATCCCATCCATCAGTCCTGTATCCCCCTCTGCTTTGACTGTGACCATCATAAGAATTATATGGGTTTCCCACATAAGAGGGGCGTGCTGGAGACCTTGAATGGCTTGATCGACCTCTACCACCATCATTACCATAAGCTTCACCAGAGGAAGAGTGTGTTAAGCACTTCCATTCAATCTCTAACAATGGAGGCAGCTTTAACATGACACACTATCAAAATTCTCATAGTGAATCCAATCTGAGGTAAATTAGTCTCCATATGCTCAGTTAAAAAAAATTATTTGGAGACCACCCTTCAAATTCAACCCAAGATATATCTTTCAGAATGCTTGAACGTAAGAACTTACCTCTTTCTGCAAAGAAAATGATAAGAAACAAGCAGTATAAAGAAAAAGATTGAACAGCTGAACAGAAAGAACATATAAACTGATATACCCCTATGATTGTAAATTACAAGAAATAACCCTCTACACGACAGCACAAATATACCCATGCTTTGCCTACCTTGCAGAGAGCCCCTGGATAATTTTTGAACATCTTCACGAACATGGTCTTCCACAACCTTCTCGTGTCTGCCAAATCTATGTGGGACCTGCGAGGCATTATGTGGACTGGGATTGGATCTTTGAGAATTAGAGCGTCCCAACCGCGAGCTAACAGGACTCTTGCGTTCAGGTGACCTAGACCTGGAAATTGGGGAGCTAGAAGAATGCTTATGCTCACCCTCTTCTTTAACTTTATGAACAGCATCAACACCTTTTTTCAAGATTAACCTATCCTTGCCACTGACAATGATAAATTTTTCCTCAATTTTGATTTTGCATCCTATATCCTTTTCAATCTTATTTACTACCTTTTCAGTGAATAATGCTTTCACATGAGGATCTCTTGCAGGTAGCCTCTCAAAGAAATCTTGAGACTTGCGATTCGCTCCAAGTGTAGAAGGACAACCCTGAATTAAATCATTTAGGCATAATAGATGAACAGAAGTGCACACATACACATGCACAATAATTTCGAAGAGTAAGTAGGCAAAACGACATTAGCAATGACATTGTGTTGCTTCTATTGTTGGTAAAAATTAAGTTGAAATGCTTTTATATCCATCATCTATCAGGGGAAAAAATTGTATCTAAGCTTCAGTCAAATTTTGGATTAGGCAGCAAGGCACAAATTTCTTATATGAACTAGCACTGTTTCCATGACAAATTAGTAGGCGCTTATATGTTACAATGGATCCATCATCTATCAGGAAAAAAATTGTATTTGAGCTCTAAAAATATTATTCCACGGCATAAATTTCTTATCTCAACTAGCACTGTTTTCATGACAAATTAGTACACTGTATGTTTTTAATTATCATACACCATCATCAGTTTGATCCTAAGCATGCATACCACTCCCCGGGTAAAAAAACGCTGACTATAACCTATTTGGGAGTGTTAGCAGATCTCTTATTTGAGTTGTAGACACATTAGGACCCATTGACTTCAATATTACCATGCCATTCAAGTCTACATGCATAATTTTATCACTAGCTCCTCCACCAGCTCTCTTCCTCTGTCCTTTCCAGAGACTAAGGGCGGCTCCCCTTGGGTAAGAGAATTTGGAAGAAAAGAAAAACAAAAGCTATGCCAAAACAATCTAAAACAAAAGAAATAAGAAAAGGTACCTGAGTGAAGTGGCCTGATTCCCCACATAATTTACAGATCATTTCTTCCTCTTTCCTTTTCTTCCAGTTCCTTTCAGTAGCTTTAGATTTAGCTTCCCAAACCTTAGCTTCTCGGCTAGTAAAATCTGTAGGGACAGCATTGGGGTCCCGGGATTCCTCTTCCTCATCCGAACCCGCATTTGATCTTTTTTTTGCCATGGTTCTGTCTTGTGCATTGGTTGCATTAGGATTAGATCCCAGAGGCCCAGTATACGCCTTATAAATTTCACTAAAATCATCATCAACGTCCAACTCTTCCCTGCCAGACATCTCAGCTTCACTGAACTAATTTCCTGCCAGAAGAACAATATTAGAAAGATCAAGTTGATATCAAGTAGAGGACTGGGAAATGTACATAAAGATACGAATCAAATCATCTCATGTATGAAACTAACTCCCAGGAAATATCATCACATTCAGCATTCTGCTTTGTAGCGCTTTTCCTTCAAAGCATTTTTTTTTTCTGGCATTATAAGCTCCGCACCCAATTCTTAAACAAAAACAGAAACTAAAAACAAAAAAAACTCTGAAAGAAGATTAAGAAAATGAAATTGAAGTATTTGTTACAAAGAGATGCAATATATTCAAAGAAAGACACTATGTGCTTACAATAAAAATTCAACAAAAATGGACCATGTCAAAGGGAAATTTGGAAACTCAAACAAGTAGAAATTTTTTTAATACCAATTTTCTCATTAATAATGTCTTGGTCCCTTGCAAGACAAAAATATCGCATTACGTGAAAAAACGTGTACAAGGTTACTTTCACAAAAAGCTATATCCTCTCTACTAAACAGGATTTAAACTACAATAATCCAATACAACTTATGAACTGCATGCCTACTTTCACAGTTATCCTCGAATATCATAAACTGATTCTAACTCTTACCTTATTGAAAATTTTCTTTTAAAAATGAAAATAAGGCATTGGTTATATTTTACATGCCTTGCTAAAAACCCATTTGAGTGGCTAAAATTTTTCATTTTTCTCAGTCAGACTTTTTACTTTTGTCAGATATCGCTTTAGTTTCAGAAAACCCTATATGCATAAAGTGATTTTTTTTCCAATACAAGAATGCACGGAATTCTTGTCGGAATCGCAATATTCCTTGTTAAGTAAGGGGTGCACTAAAATAATTGAGCTTTCATATTTCTCAGTCCCTGTACTTCTCAGGGAGCATTGAGCTAAATATAACCAAGCTAAACACTCTGAAGGAAATAAAACTACCAATAATCTAAGCTCATATTGTCAAGATGACATAAAAATGAAATTTGACTAATTGAAATTGATACTGCTAAGTCTGCATTTAGCAAGAAAAAACAAACAAGCTAAGTTTGATAAATGTAATTCGAGAAAATATATTATTGAACAGTGAACTTCATTTGTAACTCAAATTTCGGTGCTACCAGTTATGCTTCCAAATACAGCCACGCCAATAATTTAGAAATTCGCTAAAAACATAAAATCAATCAGCTTCAAAATAAAAATTAAAAATAAGAATGAACAATTAAAATTAAAATTAATAACGGGTTGTTGCGATTGACCCTGAATAATGTAACGATAATATACGCCCAAAAATTCTACAAGTTTTCATGCGTATAATGAAACATTTAAATGCACAATACCTAGAATAAGTTTTCTAAACAAATTATAAGAGAAAGGTTTCAAATTTTGTTTACATAAATTTCCACAAAATTTGAAACTAAAAAATCTAAAAATATGATGACTTGTATTAATTTGGAACTGCAAATGAATTGTACAATAAATTGAGGGCGAAAAAAAAAAACAGAAGAAAAATCGATCGTTACCTGTATGGAGAGAGAGGGGTGAGTAGGAGACGCAGGAACCAATGGACAAACGGCTAGGGCTCGTATGCCTTTCTCTGGCTTTGTTTTTTGCATTTTATTTTAAGCTCATATTCATTGGGTAAATTGCATACTTCGTCTCTAATCTTTGGAATAGTTTGCAAATTAGTTCAAAACTTTGATTTTTGCATTTAACTCCTGATTTTTCATTTTCAGTGCATGTTCATCCTCATTCACAGTTTCCGTCCAATTTTGGCTTCAAATTTTTCAAAAAGGCACTTCTGTCCCAGGTTCAAATAAAAGTAAATAAATGAAGGAAAACGAGAATCTTTAGTCAGAAAGTGATAACAAGTTAAGGACTTTTCTAAATTTGTATTCCTATCATGAACTTCAAGTTTAGTTCCATCCATGTACATTGTGCTTCACCCCTTTCGGTTTCATGAATCGCGGATTTGGCTCCGAGGTTCTACACCTCAAGGTGACATTTTCCTCATTCTTAGGCCGATAAGTCTGAACAACTAGTAGGATGCTAAACAATAATTGTATATGATCATATTATTAGTGTACTTTTCAGTAATAAAAGACACATGTCTAACTGTTGGTGATATTTTTATGCTGACTGGGAAAGAAACACTCTCAGTGCGGGACATTCTCCCTCATTTGAATCCTTACACCCTTGGGAAGTGTGTTTGCATCAATACGAAATTCCTCACATCGCAAGAATAATAGAAACATTATCTCCTCATGACCGAGCATCCACAAGTGCTCCCTCTCACATTTATTAATAGTAATACTACACATACCACTTCCGACACCAACTTTCACCATATGCCTCCATAAGAATTAGTTCTTCATATGGACAGCCTTCAACTATAGCGCCACATCATATGTCGAAGAAAATACACAATCTCCATCATTGTGCTCTGCAATATACGCTTCACGAATCAAACTTGACAAAGTACGTAGGCACATTCACATCCATCGTCCCCAAAACTTTCTTCATTAGTTCTGCTCGATTGTCGACACGATCCATGGTCTAAAATCTTTTTTTTGCAAGAACGCATGTCATTGATATAACACCCGCACCTGAATTTTTTAGTCTAATTATGAGAATTGAAAAATTAGAGGTTCATTTGAGGGTTAATCCTTCTTCTAGGATCTTGTAGCAAACTTAGTAAAAATGCTAATTCCTACAAGTCTTGCTCTTTGAAAAAGGGTTGAATGCTTGGTCAAACCCTTATATAGAAATTCTTAATATATGTTTTTTTGTCATATTAATGATTGACCATACATAGGGTAATGTGTAGTGTGAATGCATGTGTATATAGAATGTATCATTCACGTGAGGAATGAGGGAGAGATTCTTGCTCATTTCACAAATTTCAAGGAACAATTTTCAATACTAGAATTAATAACCTTTCCACCATCATGGATTCTTCTTAATGATGCATGCCTAGTCTTGTCCTATTTAAGCCTCTCATTCACTTTCACATACTACCATTCACTATTATTTTTTTCAATCCAAATAATATACATATATACACGCACATAGTCGAGGTGGAAATTGTAAGAGGACTCAAGCAATTTTATTCAATCTCTATTACTCTTTCTTTTAAATTTCACTATAAGTATGATATCTATGTTTGGATTATTATTGATCAGAACCACGTAGCAATAGTAGTTACGCAACCCACAACGAGATTAGAACCAACCCAAGAAAGCCAATAGAATCGAGGTTTTGAGATTCGACCCAAGAATTATGAACCAAGCAACCACACAGTCACCGACTATATGTTGACCTCTTAATCACACGTCTGATGAATCTAGCCCGGATGTTTGAACGCCACAAGAAATCGATTCTTGATAAGTTCGAGATTGTTCAATGAAGAACAAAGGGTTTGAAAGCAATAAAGCCTCACAATTGATTCAATAATAATAATGGTTCCCCTTTACAATGAATGGAAATAGTATTTATACTAAACCCTATAAATAAGGAAATCTTGGAAATAACTTGCCAGAAACATTAAAATTTGTAATCTAATAAAATTCTAGCAAAATAAGGAAAAACGCAGAAAAAAAGAAATTTCCTCCAAATTAACCCTATGCGGCCGCATAGGCATTTCCTATGCGATCGCATAGGTCTCAAAAAATGAGACCCTCAGCTCTCGGCATAACACCATGCTACCGCATGGTGGGTTGCACTATGCGGTCGCATAGTGCAAAGGAAACCCTCCGTCTTCAACAGCCCGAATCAATGTCGTCCAATTTGATTCCGATCTCGACCTCAACATCTAACTTGCTTCATTCTTCATCACGATCGCCATATCGTCAACCTTAGCTTGAACGAGCAATGCCATAGCCTATTTTACCTGCTTTGTCCTCGATCGCGTCATTGGCCTTTCTTCGACAATCAACGGATCCTTCACAGGGCTTGCCCTCGTTGCAACGGCACCTTGGATCACATCATCTCCTCCCTCTTCGAAAGGATTCATCCTCGAATCGGAGCCTGCATCAAACAGAGATAGATTAGATACATTAAAAGTAGCTGAAATATTATACTCACCAGGAAGATCTAGCTTGTAAGCATTGTCATCGATCCGTTCAAGGACTTGAAAAGGACCATCTTCACGAGGTTGCAACTTGGACTTTCGTTGTTTTGGAAAACGTTCTTTTATCAAATATAGCCAAACCCAATCACCAGGTTCAAATGTAATGCTTCTCCGCCCTTTGTTGGCATGTGTAGCATAATGCTATTCTTTTGTTCAATTTGGAGCTTTACATTCTCATGCAATGCCCTTACCATTTCCGCCTTCTTTTTCCCATCTAAACTACCACATTCATTAACAGGCAAATGAATCAAATCCAATGATGTTAGTGGGTTAAAACCATAAACGATTTCAAATGGAGAAAATGAAGTAGTAGAATGTACTGCCCTGTTATACGCGAACTCAATGAAAGGTAAACACTCTTCCCAACTCTTCAAATTCTTATTAATCACAGTACATAGCAATTGAATCATAGTCCTATTAACTACTTCGATCTGCCCATCGGTTTGTGGGTGACAAGTGGTAGAAAATAATAACTTAGTTCCTAACTTATTCCACAAAACTCTCCAAAAATGACTAATGAACTTAACATCCCTATCTGATACAATATTCTTAGGAACCCCATGCAAACATACTATTTCCTTAAAGAACAAATCTGCAATGTTTGTAGCAATATCAATTTTATGGCAAGGAATTAAGTGTGACATTTTACCAAACCTATCTACAACTACAAAAATAGAATCCCGTCCTTTCTTAATCCTAGGTAAACCCAAAATAAAATCTATAGAGATATCAACCCAATGTTCAATAGGCACAGGTAGAGGTGTGTAAAGTCCTTGTGGTAAAACCTTAGACTTAGCATGTTTACATGTTATACAACGACTATATATCCTCTCTACATCACTTTTCATCTTAGGCCAATAAAAATGTTCTCCCAACATCTCTAAAGTCTTTTTAACCCCAAAATGACCCATCAAATCCCCACTATGTGACTCTCGGACTAACAACTCCCTCATAGAACATCTAGGAACACACAATCTATTTTCCCGAAATAAATAGTCTTCATGCCTAAAGAACTTATCAATAGCCCCCCTTTACTACATGACTTATATATATCAGAAAAATTACCATCCTTTACATACATATCCTTCACATATTCAAATTCAAGCAATTTCGCACTCAAGGAGAAGGAGGTAAGAAGCACATACCTTCGTGACAGTGCATCCGCTACTACATTCTCCTTACCTTGTTTGTACCGAATGACATAGGAAAATGTCTCAATGAATTCCACCCAGCGTGCATGTCTCTTGTTTAGCTTTTCCTGGTGCCGCAGATGCTTCAAGGATTCATGGTCAGTATGGATCATGAACTATTTCGGCCATAAATAATGTTACCAAGTCTTCAAAGCTCGAACAAGTGCATACAACTCCTTATTATATGTAGGATAGTTGAGTGTTGCCCCGCTTAGCTTCTCACTGAAATATGCAATTGGTCTTCCATCCTGCATCAAAACAGCACCAATACCTATTCCCGATGCATCACATTCAATTTCAAAAGCTTTATCAAAGTTAGGTAATGCTAAAACAGGTGCTCTACATAACCTATCCTTAATAGCCTTAAATGTAAGTTCTTGTTCTACTCCCCATTTAAATCCGACACTTTGTTTAACAACTTCTGTGAGTGGTATGGCAAGTGTGCTAAAGTCCTTAACAAATCGCCTACAAAAGCTAGCCAAGCCATGGAAACTCCTAACTTCAGTTATGCCCTTAAGTGTTGGCCATTTCTTAATAACTTTGATTTTATCTTCATCAACCTCTATTCCCTTAGCACTGACAACATATCCAAGAAAGACAACTTTTTCCATGCAAAATGAACACTTTTTGACATTAGCATAAAGTTGTTCTTTTCTTAAAACCACAAGCTCACACTTCAAATGTTCTACATGCTCATTCAAGTCCTTACTATAAATCAAGATATCATCGAAGTATACCACCACGAATTTACCTATGCAAGCTCGCAAAACATGATTCATTAAATGCATGAAAGTACTAGGTGTATTAGTAAGATCAAATGGCATGACCAACCATTCATACAACTCATATTTGGTTTTAAAAGCTGTTTTCCATTCATCTCCTTCTCGCATTCTAATTTGATGATAACCACTTTTAAAATCAATTTTAGAAAATATGCATGCACCGTGTAGTTCATCTAACGTAGGGATAGGATGTCGATACTTTACCGTAATGTTGTTGATGACTCTACAATCCACACATATCCTCCAGGTCCCATCCTTCTTCGGTACAAGTAACACCGACACGACACATGGACTCATGCTTTCCCATACATATCCTTTGCTTAATAATTCCTCCACTTTCTTTTGTAGCTCCTTAGTCTCATCGGGATTACTACGATATGCTGGTCGGTTTGGAATAACAGCTCCAGGTACAAAATCAATTTGGTGTTCGATACCTCGAATAGGTGGTAACCCACTGGGCACGTCCTCCGGGAAAATATCTTGAAATTCCTGCAACAAAGAAACAGTCAAACAAGGGAGGGATGGGTTAGGCTCCTCATGATTGAGGAGTGATTCTCTGTATACCAAAAGAATCATTGGTTATCTATCTACTATAGCTCGTCTCAACTGACTTCCTCTTGTAAAGAAGTTTTCTCTCGTTTTTTCTCTCCTCTCATTTTCTTGTCCATCTTTCTCTCATTCTTTTCTCTCAATCTCTCATTCTTTTCTCTCACGTGGCACCACTCTCTTTTCCTCTCCATTAGCCACCTCACAATTTTCTCTCTTACGTTCCCTTTCTTTCACTCTCCTCTCCTCCTTACTCTTTAACTTAATTTGATCTTCAACCACTTGTTGTGGTGTCAATGGTGCAAAAGTAATTGCCTTCCCTTCCTTCCTAAAGCTGTACCTATTTTTGTACCCATCATGTATCACATTCTTGTCATATTGCCATGATCTCCTCAACAATATATGCCCCGCATGCATAGGAACTGCGTCACACATAACATTATCTCGATAACTCCCAATAGAAAAATTAATCAAGACCCGTATGTTTACCTTAATATCCCCACTATCATTCAACCATTGCAATCTATATGGTTTGAGATGTTTTAACATTGCAAGTCCTAGCTTTTCTACAAGTGTGGTGCTACCTACATTAGTGCAACTACCCCCATCAATAATAACACTACATATCGTATTGTTGTGTGGAATATTTTTTCCCACTGCTACTCCAAGTTATCCGCCTTGATTTGAGCGCTAAGAGCTCGCCTCGTGACCAACAACTCTCCCACGGCATACTCCGTCTTTGCTTCTTCGCCAACCTCCTCCAATTCCGGCATGTCTTCAGAATCACTTTCACTTTCACTCACCACTTCTCCATTGCGCACCACCATTGTCCTTTTGTTCGAACATTGAGAAGTAATGTGCCCCGATCCCGAACACCTAAAGCATTGGATGTCTTTATTCCTCGTTGGTTGGGCTCCCGCCTTGATTGGAGCCTTGGTAGTATTCTCTTCTTTACTCTTTGGAAATTCAGCACTCCCCTTTTGACCAGCCCCATCACCTTTGTTATCTCACCTCGGTTTCCATGAAGGATTGGAGCCCAAAGAACCCGATGAGTGCCTAGATGTCCCCTTCCTCTTCACTTGTTTCTCCACCTTTATAGACACATGTAGTAGTTCCTCCATCTCTACATAATTTTGTAACTCCACTACATTTGCTATCTCCCTATTCAACCCATTCATAAATCTACCCATGGTAGCTTTCTCATCTTCTACAATATTCACCATAATCATCAAAATCTCCATCTCCTTGTGATAGTCTTCCACACTCTGAGATCCTTGATAAAGGCCTTGGAACCTTTGATGAATCTCCCTATAGTAATGACTAGGCAAAAATCTCTTCCTCATGATATTTTTCAAT
Organism: Fraxinus quadrangulata; assembly: GCA_903798255.1. Classification (NCBI taxonomy): domain Eukaryota; kingdom Viridiplantae; phylum Streptophyta; class Magnoliopsida; order Lamiales; family Oleaceae; genus Fraxinus; species Fraxinus quadrangulata. The sequence goes on from CAIGRB010161947.1 coordinate 17,815, forward strand.
TCCCCCCTCCCCTCCCCTCCCCTCCTCCAGGTACTAACAGGTTGTTCTCCCCTTCTCGTCGAAGTCACAATTTGATCCCACCAAGTAATAGCATAATCTGTAAATTTAAGGATTGCAATTTTTACCATCTTTGCCTCCGCATAATTGTGGCAATCGAAGATCAATTCAATCATCTTGTCCCACTCCAGATATACATCTGGGTCACTTCTACCCTTGAATGTTGGAATCGTCATCTTGATGTTGCCCATGTTTCTATCATCCCCAATCACGATCATGTCTCCTTATTCAATACCTATCTACTCTACCTCTTATTCTTTCCAAATCAACATCCACCAGTGCATCCTCCTCCATTCCACTTCCTGCTTCAATTTCATCTTCAAAATTCATCCTACGCTCATGCCTACCTTGCCTCCTTGCATTAAGAATTTCCCGAGAGCGATCCCTACGTAAGTCAGCAATTGTAGTGTCCTGTCTTTCCATCCTGTCCCGCATGTCACCAAACAATCTTTCAAACCGCTGATACATGTCATTCGACATCCCAGCTTGATCTTGGTTCCCGCTTGATGTAGAACCGTCTTTGATAGACATCCTAATTCTAAAATAATTATATGCCTCACCTGTTTCACTCATGTATCACTCAATGTGGCTTTTTTCCTCTATTAATCTCACCACTCTGCCTTTTTCCACTCGAAGCCTTCACCCAAGTGCTTCAAAGCCAATATCGAACTCAACCAAATCTTATTCTCGAAGAATTCAAACCGGGTTATGAACGATATGTGACTCATGAGATTTATGGGTCGAAAAGAAAACAAAGGAATTGGACAAGTAGAAGTGAAACTATTTTTAACTCAAGAAAGTGGTTCTTGAATGGAAATTGAAACTTTGGATTTTTTTTTTTTAACTCAAGAATTGAAATTGGATTGCTGGAAATCTCCCGGTAATAATAAGAATTTTTTTTCACGACAATACGGATGAACAGTAAATTTTTTTTCAAGAATGTGATTACAAATCCAGCAAAACAAATGGAATTGAATTTGGACTAGTAAATAGCCCAAAAAACAACTTTGACACTTTTTTTGTAATTTTTTTTGGATCAAAACTCAAGAATATACGGACTGACTTGAAGAATGTGAAGAACTAAGGAAATAAGAAAACAGGACAAAAAAAAAGAAAGCAAGAAAAGATATAACATTGATTACTAGAGTCTTGCTCTGATACCAACTGATCAGAACCACGTAGCAATAGTAGCTATGCAACCCACAATAAGATTAGAACCAACCCAAGAAAGCTAATAGAATCAAGGTTTTGAGATTCGACCCAAGAATTATGAACCAAGCAATAAATACAATCGTCGACAATATGTTGACCTCTTGATCACACGCTTGATGAATCTAGCCCGGGTGTTTGAACGCCACAAGAAATCGATTCTTGATAAGTTCAAGAATGTTCAATGAAGAAAGAAGGGTTTGAAAGCAATAAAGCCTCACAATTGATACAATAATAATAATGGTT
>CAIGRB010161947.1:19486-39908 GCA_903798255.1 Fraxinus quadrangulata
CAACATGGAACTTGCTTTATTCTTCATCACGATTCGTCATATCGTCAACTTTAGCTTGAACAAGTAATGTCATAGCCTCTTTTACCCGCTTTGTCCTCGATCGCGTCATTGGCCCTTCTTCGACAATCAACGGATCCTTCACGGGGCTTATCCTCGTTGCAACGGCGCCTTGGATTATAAATTTCAAGAAAATTATTATAGGTCCCATATGGTATAATATGATTATGATTATGTTAGGGGACTGGATTTTAGTAGCGATACACATAAGAATTCTTACCACTTATGTTCCTAAAATTCTTGTGTCTCCATTATGTTAATTATGATTAATATGCTCTTTTAAGTTATACATGATAATAATTCGTAGCGTACTTATGGAGATTTTATAAATCTCACTTTATGATATTTCTTCTTTCATGCAATTGATTGTTCGATGCAGTCAATGTGGGGATGACAACATGTTAGGATTAATAAATTATATTGTGTTTGAAACTCAACTTTTAAGTTTCATTTTTTAAAGATATTATTTAGGCTATGTTTGACATCAATGCATTATTATTTAATATTAAGATTTCACAATTAATTATTGAAGTTAAAATCGCTTTTTATTTACTAAATGAGTAAAACAGTTTTTTGTTACTATTTAAGTCCCTATGAAAAAATAAAAATCGAATTTTATTTAGTGACACTCGAATAGTCAAGGATTCGTGTAGCCACAGTTGGTATCAGAGCTAAACGTTTTTTTTTTTTCTAAAATCGGTTCTTAGACTTAACATATATTTTTAAATTTTTGAACTTTACGAATTTTCTATTATTAAAAAAAAATATTTGAGTTACTGACACATCACGTTTTAAAAAAAAATTTAATTATTCCCATTAATGGGCTGTCCAATTTTGTGTAGAATGTGTATGGAATTTGGGCTTTTATTTGATATGGTATTAGGATTTTTATTTGATATTATAAGAGTGCATTTTTGAATTGGTTTATTTAGTTGGGTTTTATTAGCTAAATAGCCTAATACTATATAAAAGTTTTAGTCCAAGAATCAGTTTGGGTCTATCTAATTCACTACCACTATGCCATCCTCCATGACTCGACTTTCTTGAACTAGGTTATGCACTTTAATTATTCATGTCATCTTACTTATCAAAGCATGCATATTACGCGAAATAGTAATCATGAATATCGTGACAAAATATGAATATTATTTACGATTTTATTTAGGCTTGTTATGCATAAAAGTCAATAATAATATGAAATTTTGAATGTTATAAGTGTTTAATATTATACATATGATATTATTGATAGAAGACCTCAATCTTAGATTTTATACTATATATATATATACACACACATACATATACATATACACACACATGTTAAGCTTAGTGGGAATGACTCAACTAGAGATTAAGTTTGCAATAATGTAGAATCACATATTACACAAATAAGATTAATAATAAATCCACGTACAATAATTCATCGATTTATCACTACCTTTGTAAAAAAAAAAGGGAAAACTATGGATGGTTATTAATACATTCTCTTAAAATTCCAACTTCTGGTACAATAATTTATTCATTTATTACCACATTTGTATAAAACAAAGGAAAAACTGTGGATAATTATTGGTATTTTCTCTTCAATTTTCAGTTATTAGTAACCCCCCCCCAAATTTTTTTTCCAAGAGTTCTTTTGGAAAAAAAAGTAATTATGTTCTTTTCTTTTTGATAGATGGTGAGTAGACAAGATCAAACCAATCGAACTGAGAGGCACAATCATTTTACTTGGTTGTATAGGAATTACAAGAGAAACTCGAACCGCGGTTTGATACAACACTTAGATGCCATGTAAAAGATTTACCGAAGGGCAAGAGCGAATGTATATCAATTTCATATGGATGAGATCGTGTATCACCTTGACAGAATCCTTACTCCTTACTGAAGGCAGTTTATCAAAAGAATCGAAGAGACTTTCAACTACCAGACCTCTCCCGATCTATTATTCTGATGCATGAGGGAAAGGTGGAGGGTGAATTGTGAAGACATTAGGTATACCAGTGGGATGCTAGGTTGTGAACCCAATCTGGGCAACGTCATAACAATACCCGAAGTTGACTACGAGGGAGATTATGTTGAAGATGATCCAAATATAGAATACAACCCTACGTCATATTCAGTGATTGACTCGAAACAAAAAAAAAATCGAGGAAAAAAGGAGGCTAATCAAGGAGAGAGTATTCGGAAGAATTATTAGATGATGTCTAGTTTGCTTTACATTTAAATTTATGTTCTTTAATTTTTGAATCTCAGCTTGTTTGGACACTGGGTATGCTTGGTGGTCCGATATTTATATGAACTTATGAATGTTTATGAATAAAGCATGCTGGCCTTTATGTTTCATTTCCCCAATTTGACTTAACCATAAATAGTTACTATCATTTAATTAAGGCTATGTCACCCTAAAGAAGAAGGACTAACAATGGCAATAACCAAACCCAAAAATCCACACAACTTGTTTATCATCAGCCTAATACGATTGACCTACAACTTGCCCAGTAGTTTCTTGCTATGATGTAATTTTTTACGCAAGCTGCGATGCCACCACCACTTCCTCAATAGCTAACACCACCATTTTTTTCACCGCCTGAACCAAAACAACATCATGAAGCTACCCCTGACACTAGGACCACTACTGATGTGGTTGAGCAATTCAGGAAACAACATCTCCCTTTCATGGTAGTACGGACCCCTTAGAAGCGAAGGACCGACTGAGAGAATTTTTGAAATCATTAACTGCCCGAAACCTAGAAGTGTGATATGTGAAACCTTTATGCTACGTAAAGGTACTAGGCGTTGAAGGGACACCACACCAGATCAAGGGCTCCTAGTCATGTTTGGATGTGGGATGAATTCAAGGAGGCATTTCTAAAAAAGTATTACTCCACGAGTATTCGAAATCAGAAGGAGGTCGAGTTCCTCATTTTGACTTAGGGCTCAATGACATTGACCGAGTATGAGCATAAGTTTGAAGAGTTGGCACATTATACTCCTGAGTTTGTAGATACGGAGGAGAAGAATGTGAGACTTTTTGAACATGGTTTGAGGGATGATTTGAAATGGACTGTCATAGTGCTTCAGCTTGAAAACTATCATGATATGTTGGCAAGGGCACAATTGACAAATTTCAAGAACCGCACTAATGGGGAGAAAATGCAGCATAATGGAAGTTAGAGAAGCGAAAGTGGGTGGATAATAGGGCAAGGAAAACAAGATTATGCCAATAAGAGTAGAGGAAATTCAACACAAAATGGCAACAAGAGTTACCCACGCTGTGGAAAATGCTAGAAGCATCACTAGGGAGCTTGCCTATTGGGGATGAATTTATGTTTCTGGTGTGGAGAACAAGGACACTTGGCTCAGTATTATCTTAAGTACGGGAACAACCAGTAGAGGCCACATGGAAACAACCAGCAAAGGCTACAAGGGAATAATCAGCAGAGACCACAGGGAAGCAATCAACAAAGGTTACAGGGAAACAACCAGCATAGACAAGGCCATGCACCAGCGGACGGGCTAGGGTTTATATACTGGCAAGGTAGGAGGATGATCATAATCGAAATATCTTAGCAGGTAAAGTCTTCATATCCGACTTCCTAGTCTATGTATTGATAGATTCTAGAGCAACTCACTCATTTATAACCCTTAAGTTTGTATGTAAACTAGATCTTATGGTTGAATATGCACAATTCCCTTTAGTAGTGACGATGTCCACTGGGGATATAGTGAATACTAATCACATAGTTAGAAGGGTAAGAGTAGAAATTAATGGTAGATCATTGGAGACGAAATTGTATATATGGACAAATTCGAAGTGATTCTTGGAATAGACTGGCTATCCAAGAATCACGCAATAATTCGTTGCGTGATTTTTCAAAGACCCGAGGAAGAGGAATTTCGATTATCTGTAGCTGGATGTGGACCCTTATCCCGTATCTTGTCTGCATTGGAAGCCCAACAGGTCATACAATTAGAAAGTACTACGGGACTCTGATATCCGTAATAAGGAAGTGAACAATAGATTGACAATTGAAGAGGTTAGGGTGGTATGTGATTATCCATAAGTCTTTCCTGAGAAGTTGCTTGGCATGCCGCTAGAACGAGAGGTAGAATTCATAATCGACCTTACTCTCGGCTCGGCACCTATCTTCAAAGCCTCGTATAGAATGGCACCCAAAGAATTACAATAACTGAAGGCACATCTAGAGGAACTATTGGAAAGAGGTTTCATCTGACGTAGTGTATAGCCATTAAGAGCACCGGTGCTATTTGTTAAGAAGAAGGATGGATCGATGAGGATGTGCATCGATTACAGAGAATTGAATAGAATCACTATCAAGAATAAGTATCATCTTCCCAGGATTGAGGATTTGTTTGATCAGCTCAGAGATGCAGTGGTGTTTTTCAAGATCAATTTAAGTTCTGGTCATCATCAATTGAGAATCAAAGCTAGTGATATCTCTAAGACCGCTTTTAGAACTCGGTACAGACACTACAAGTTCTTAGTTATGCCATTTGAGCTAACTAATATTCCTGGAGTCTTTATGGATTTGATGAACAACATTTTCCACAAGTATCTGGATCAGTTTGTTATCGTTTTCATCGATGATATCCTGATCTACTCAAGAAGTAATGAGGAGAATGAAGAGCATTTAAGGATTGTGTTGGAGGTTTTGAAGAATGAGAAGCTCTATGCCAAGTTCAAAAAATGTGGGTTTTGGTTGAAGCGAGTAGCATTCCTTGAACATATTATCACAACTAGAGAGATAGAGGTGGATCCTAGTAAGTGGAGGCAGTATTGAATTGATCAAGGCCAACCAATGTAGGAGAAATTCATAGTTTTTTAGGCTTAGCAGACACTATCGGAGGTTCATGGAAGGATTCTCCAAAATATCAGAATCGTTGATACAATTAACACACAAGGGTGTAAATTTTGACTGGTCAAAGAGGTGTGAATAGATCTTTGAGGAATTAAAATAGAAGTTGGTGAATGCCCCAATGTTAACCATACCTAATGGGTTAGGTGGTTTTGCGATCTATAGTGATGCTTCGAAGCAAGGTTCAGAATGTGTCTTAATGTAGCATGACAAAGTGGTTGCTTATGCATCGAAACTATTAAAACTACATGAACAAAACTACCCCATACATGACCTAGAACTTGCCACGGTGGTCCATGCATTAAAGATTTGGAGGTATTATCTTTACAGAGGTAAATGTAACATTTATATGGACCACAAAAGCATCAAGTACATCTTTACCCAGAAGAAGTTGAATATGAGACGGTGAATGTGGCTTGAGTTAGTAAAGGATTACATTGTGAAATTCAATATCACCCAGGCAAGGCGAATGTGGTACCCGATGCCTTAAGTCGGAAAACGGCAAGTCAATTAGCTATGTTGACTACGCAGGAACCACTATGGAGATAATTTGAGAGATTGAATCCCGAGGCTGTCACCACTCATCTGGGTGTGGTCGCTCGAATAGCAGCTCTCTCTATCCAACCCACACTCTGTGACAGAGTTAAAAGATATTAAAATGGTGATCAGTCTTTTGAGTATACCATGTCTAAGATTAACTCAGAAAAGCGGAAGGATTTCGCCATAGCTGAAGATAAAGCATTATATTATCAAGGACGGATTTGTGTACCAGATTTTGAGGAATTGAAAGAGTTATTCTAGAAGAAGTTCACTCATCTCCTTATTCAATACACCCAGGAAACACAAAGATGTATAAGGATTTGAAAGCAATATTTTGGTGGGAAGGCATGAAGAAGGATATAGCTGAGTATGCCAAGAGATTTTGGTATGTCAGCAACTGAAAGCTGAACACTAGCGACCGTCAGGGTTACTTGAACCATTGGAAGTCCCGGAGTGGAAGTGGGAGCATGCAACTATGGACTTTGTTATTGGTTTTCCAAGGTCAGCAAGATGTCACGATGCTATTTGGGTCATAGTGGATCGACTCACCAAATCGGCTCATTTCTTTCCAGTTTGAATAACGTTTACTAGGACCAGTTCACACAATTATATGTGAATTATATAGTAAGGTTACATGGTGTGCCTGTTTCTATTGTATCGGATAGAGATATAACGTTCACATCGAACTTTTAGAAAAGTCTATACCGAGCTATGTGAACTAAACTAAACTAAAGTTTGGTACAACATTCCATCCTCAGACGGATGGGCAATCTGAATGGACAATTTAAACATTGGAGGACATGCTTCGGACATGTATATTCGAGTTTGGGAGACAATAGGAGAAACATCTACCATTAGTTGAGTTCCCATACAACAATATTTGCCACACTTCAATTGACATGGCACCATACGAGGCATTGTATGGAAGAAAGTGTAGATCACAAGTTCATTGGGATGAAGTTTGTGAGGGAAAGATTTTGGGGCCAGAAATTATTGAGCAGGCGGTGCATGCAATTGAGAAAATTCACGCCAGCATGAAAATTCCACAAGATAGACAAAAGAGTTATGCAGATAGAAAAAGAAAGGGTCTGAAATTTTCAGTTTGTGATAAAGTATTCCTCAAAGTGACACCAATGAAATGAGTGCTACGTTTTGGTAAGAAGGATAAGTTGCGAACAAGGTTTATTGGCCCATTAGAGATCTTGCAACATATCGGGAATGTCACATATCAGTTAGCATTACCTCTAGAACTTTCTACTGTACATTACATCTTCCATGTGTCAATGCTTAGGAAGTACGTCCCTGGTCCCAATTATGTGGTCGACCACCAGTCTATTGAATTACAGCGAAGTTTGAGCTATGTAGAAGTACCATTAAGAATTGTTAATCAAAAATTTCAAGCCATCCGGAACAAAGTGATCTCGCTAATGAAAGTACAGCGATATAATCACTCAGTTGAAGAGACCACGTGGGAGCGAGATGTGGAGATGCGGGCCAAGTACCCACAACTTTTCGATGAATTTCAAGGTAAATTTCGAGGACGAAAATTTATTTTTAGGAGGGTAGATTATAACACCCGCACCCGAATTTTTTAGTCTAATTATGAGAATTGAAAATTTAGAGGCTCATTTGAGGATTAATCCATCTTCTAGGACCTTGTAACAAACTTAGTATAAATGATAATTCCCACAAGTTTTAATCTTTGAAAAATGGTTAAATACTTGGTCAAACCCTTATATAGAAATTCTTGATATATGTTTTCTTGTTATATTCATGATTGACCATACATAAGGTATTATGTAGTGTAAATGTATGTGTATGTAGAATGTAGTATTCAAGTGAGAAATGAGAGAGAAATTCTTGCTCATTCCACAAATTTCAGGAAACAATTTTTAATGCTAGAATTAACAACCTTTCCACCATCATGGATTTTTTCTTTAATGATGCATGCCTAGTCTTGTCCTATTTAAGCCTCTCATTCACTTTCACATGCTACCACTCGCTTTATTTTTTTCAGTCCAAATAATATACACATATACATACACATAGCCGAGGTGGAAATTATAAGAGGGATCAAGCAATTTTATTCAATCTCTATTACTCTTTATTTTAAATTTCACCTTAAGTACGCTATTTATGTTTGGATTATTATTATGTTATCAATTTCAAGAAAATTATTATAGGTCTCATATGGTATAATATAATTATGATTATGTTAGGGGACCACAGTTTAGTAGCGTTACACATAAGAATTCTTACCACCTATGTAAATTCTTGTATCTCCATTATGTTGATTATGATTATTATACTCATTTAATTTATACACGATAATAATTCATGGTGTACTTGTTGGGATTTTATAAATCTCACTCTATGATATTTCCCCTTTCAGGCAATTGATGGTTCGATGCAGTCAACGTGGAGATTGCAACGGGTTAGGATTAATAAATTATATTGTGTTTAAAACACAACTTTTAAGTTTCATTTTTAAAGACATTATTTAGGCTATGTTTTACGTTAATGCATTATTCTTTAATGTTATCGCAATTAATTATTGGAGTTAAAACCTCTTTTTATTTATTTAATGAGTAAAATCGTTTCTTGTTACTAATTAAGTCCCTAAAAATCGAATTTTATTTAGTGACACTCGAATAGTCAAGGATTGGAGTCGTCACAATTGATCTCCCACAACCAACAACACATGTTCAGGCAGTCTCGCTCTAGTACTAGCTTTCACGCACAACAGGTTTGGCTTCCAAGGTTTTAGGGTTCAATGTAATCTTTTCCTCATTTTTAGGTCAATTGCTCGAACAACTGACACACATGTACGTTTATGAGTAGAATGCTAGACATTACTTACATATGATCAGATTATTAGTGTACTCTTAATAAAAATCAAATGCCTAGCTATTGATGACCTTGTCTTGTCGAATGTAGAGATGAGTGCTCTTGGTGTGTGCCACTCAGGTTCGTTGCATTTACAAAGTTGCCTGTCTAATTCACACAAGGCACCCATACATCCCTTGAATTTGAAATTTTTCATCGTTAGTAGGGGTTGTAGCGGATGAGGATTTCAACGTTGGTTTGAGGATATGGAGGTAAGTAGGGTGATGGTTCGGGGTGGGTGTGGGGTAGAGGTGGGGGATTTGTGGTAAAAATTATAAATGCTTATTTTATTTTTCTTCTTTATATTTTTGCTTATTTTGAAGTTAAGTCCAATTTTGTCTTAATAGCAACAATTTGGGAAGGTAAAATATCGTTGAAAACGTTGATAGCAAACTTGTGAAGGTGGCAAAAAGTAATATTAAAAAAAAAAAACTTTGCTTAGAAATGTGGAAATAGATATAATTAAAATTAGCTATATTCTAGAAGTTGAGGATCAATTACTTACATTTGAAAGTTTAAGGACTTCAACTGAAATTCTAAGGACTCAATATGAACAAGAAAGAGGAACCAGGGACCAAATTTCATGAAGTGAAAGTTTAATTTCAATAGTTTTAGAATATCCTAATTCGACTAAAAATGTGGTTCTATATCATCTTTGGACATTATTTTAGATAAGGTCTCCAATACGAATCTTTCATTAATTAAAGAGCGGCTTGAAGGGACAAATTCTTGAGGCAAATTACACAGATTCATTCACAAATTCTCAAGAATTGAGGCCCTGAATTGGGATTTGAAGGTTTGATTTCATCAATTGACCAGGAGATCTACAATAATCCAAGAAGAGTTTGAAGATCCATTGTTAGGATGAGAATGTCGAAGAACAATAATTACTCGAATTGTTTTCTTTCTTTATTATATTGAACTCTATGATATTTTTTCATCTTTTTATTGTTTAGTTCTGCAATTATGTGCAACTAAATAATTTTTTGTTATGATAAATAATTTAGTTTAGATACAACATTTATTTAATTCAAAAACTTTCACGCAAACCTTAGTTATGTGTTAATCGCTTATTGGGTATTTAATTGACACTCAATTACTTGATTTATGGACAATAGTGAGATAGAGAGAAGATATATTTGTCTAGCCCGTGCAATACGTGACGTATGTTTTGATAATGGATCGAGAAATACCCTTATAGTCTATGTAATCTTGTTTGAATTCCTGCGAATTAATGTGTTTATTTGTGCATGAATTTTCATAGAAATATAGTATTTGAGTGTGTAAATAGAACTAGTTTTGCTCGAAAGAAACTATTAGCTATAATTGGTTAATACATACGAAAAAAGGGTTGAATGATATTGGATTAAATGAATGTTAATTGACATATTCAGAATTATTAACCATTTAATCTCATAGAATTTCACAAATTAATAGAGCTTTTATAGATTTACCCAATGTTTGGCTCCCAATTTTTAAAACTCATTTTTTTAAAAAAAATTCATTTTCAGTCATATATTTTATGAGATCTACAACTTTTATCAATTTTTCAATCACATATTTCACCAACTTTATCAAAATTCACTAAAAATCTAATTTTTATCCAAATCAAACAAGGGCTTAGATTAACTCGGTATAATTTATTCACATCATAAACTCTTGATTAGGGGTGGATATAATGTCCAAACCAAACCAAACCAAGCAGTTCGGATCGGTTCTATAAAACAAATTAATAGTTTTAGCTCTTTGAACCAGTAACCATTTGGTTTTGGTTCTGGTTGGATTATAGTTCAGGAACCACAACCACAACCAAAACCAAACTTAATATTTAATTTTATATATATTAATTAGTGGAGACTCTAATTTTATATTCATTGGAGATAGCCCATTAATTGAATGCAGTTTGTTAATCGATTTTGGGTCATTAGAGACAAACAACTCATTAGTTGTTTATACCCTAATTTTGTATTCAGTTGAATCATTTCCCTTTCACTCATTTTCAATTTACACAACGTCGCGGCTTGCTGGTACTGCATTTCATCAAATTAGTGGAGTGTCATTTAAGATCGAAAAATGAAATTTGTCGGTTACTTAAAAAGTCTTTAAACTAATTTTTTACCTTGATTGTTTGATGAGTTATTTGCGTTCCTCACAAATAGAGAAAAATCTAATAAACATTCATGAAGGTTAAAATGGTTAATGTTGCCTATAAAAGTAGACTATAAAAATTTTGATAATTCATTCTTTATTGTAAAGGCATGCCTTCAAAACTGCTGCAATTAATTTAGTGAATCATTACTATTACTTATTAAATAATTTTTTGTATGAGAACGAAAACTAATTTGTCTATTCAAATTATGAACATGTTTTGTTTGTTAGTTATGATTTTTTTTATCTCGATGATTGAAATTTGAACTTTTCTGAATGTTAGAAGTTTTTTATTATTTAATTTAGGTATATGTTACTAACTCATATGATACAAATATGAAAATTTAAGAAATAAAACTAGAACCAAACTAAACCAAACCAAATCAAAACCGAACGGTTTGGTTCGATTTGGTTCCATATCTTTAAAAAAAACCATTTGGTTCCATTATCAGAAAGATCATTGGTTCATGGTTCGGTTTAGTTTTCTTGGAACCAAAACCAAATAGAACCATGTACACCCCTACTCTTGATTGATATTAGCCTCCACATTAATTTAGATTGAAGATAGATTTAAGATAAACACTGATAGTAAGTAATTAGCCTACGTGGGACGATATTCAAACTTCAACATCAATTTTATTACTTGTCACGATATGTACACTTATAAAATCACACAATCATATATGTGTATATATAGGATGAGTAAGAGAGAAAATGAGAAAGAGAGAAAATAAAACAAATATATATAGATGAGAAAAAAAAGAAATACTTATGGAGATAAGGGAGGAGAATGATGAAAGTGAAGAATATAGATTGGGGCTAAGGGAGGTGGTTGTGTAGCTAAAAAAAAATAAAGAATCGACAAAGGTGGCGTAGACAGAGTAGCGTTGATGAAGGAGGGCAACGATGGTGCCATCTATATCGAGGTTGCTGAGACAGGATCACTAATTTTTCTATTTGATATGTGCTCTAATGCTACGTAAAGATTTAGCACTCATTATTTGAAATTATAATTTTGAGAGTAGTGTTTTTTCTGGGAAAATGTGTGGTTGAAAAAAAATATATTAGGAATTTGAGGATGAGGTGATATGGCGCGATATGAAGTATATAGATCGCATAATTGATAATCAAGAATAAGATATAAAAGAAAAACAAACAAAAAGAAAAAATTAGCAGAGGAACCGAGTATTTTATTAATGACAACCAATGGAGAGAAAATACAATTTCTGCAATAATGTACTGTCAAAACTGAATGAAGAGTCTACTACTTATATGAGAAAAGTTCGAACCCTAGACTTAACCTAAAATAAGGAAACTAGGTCAAAAATCGCGTAAAATCGAAAAATAAGAAAATAAATTACGCGGCCCGCGACAGCCTGTTGCTCTAGCGACAGCTCAGCGACAGGAGGGCGGGCGAGAGGCTTCCTGCTCCAATTTTGCTCCTCTCGCTCGAGCTCGTCCAGCAACGTCAATCCACCGTATTTCCTTCTTGGACTCTATTTTGACATCTTCAAGCTCAATACTTCAAAATGCGAAATTCTAGACCTAATTTGGATCGAATTTGGGTCACAAAACCCAACACAAAATTTTCGATTTTCGTGTAATATTATTGCGTGGTTGAAAAAAAAAGAGTGAAGAATAATTTTTTTGAATAATGGGGGCCAAACAGGGTTTCACGGGGTACCTTTCTTCTTAGCACAGAAAGGGACACCAAGGGACACCGTGCGGCAGTAGTCTGCTCCACTAGACTACATTCCGCATTTTCTCAATCGTTTCGGGATGAAAGAAGATTTGATTACAAATTGTTGAAAGCTTAAAACACAATTGAAGAAAACTTGATCATTGATTGCTTGAAAGTTAGAAATTACAATTGATAAAAGCAGTAAATTACAATGGCTAGTGCAGGAGGCGATCACTAGAAAACTTGAAAGATTGTTTGAAAGACTAATACCCCCTGTAATAGACTTAGTAACAAAAATTCAAGTGTCATGAGTAGACGTTAAAAAGTCGATGAATCACATTAAACTTTTCCTATTTTCTAGCTATTTTACAATGAAAATAAATATTACAACGGAAAGGAAATTACAACTCAAACTAGTCTAATATTTACAATGTGCGGTCGAAGTTGGGCAAACTATGACTGCGATGGGGTCAAAGGACTTAAACAAAGCTGCGGTCCTTGACATTCTCTCCCATTTGATTTGGTGACATCCTCGGAGCCATCGATGAATGATATGCTTCAATTAATGGCTTGAAAACTCCAATGTCTTATTCACTTTTCCAAGTATTTTCCTCGCTGTTGCATCCGCTCCATTTGACCAAGTACTCTTTATGATGTTTCCTAGAAGCTCTAGTAGTTCAATGGTCAAGAATCTCTTCAGCAACCTTCCTCTCAGCTCTTTTCAGTTCAAATACAGGTCACTTTGGCTCATTTCTGGATGCATCCTCTTTGTCGGCAAAGTATAACTTGAGTACGCCAACATGAAGGACTTTGTGGATTTTGCACGATGAAGGGAGAGCAACTTTGTACGCGACTCTTCCAATTATCTTCATGATGGGTAATGGTCCAATATATTTTGGTACCAATCTTGAGTCTTTCCCTCTTGTCGGTTTACACAAGTTTCTGTCAGGAAGTTTCACCATTACCAGATCTCCAACATTAAATTCAAGGAAACGGCGCTTTAGATCTGCAGACTTTTTGTACAGTTTCTGAGCTTTCTCAAGATAACTCCGAGCAATTTCAATATTTTGTTTCCACTATTGAGATAAGCTTTTTGCTGGAGGGGATTTGGTACTTTGATCTATATCTACAGTATGAGAGAGTAACGGTTACTGGCCAGTAACAATCTCAAAAGGACTCTTATTGGTGGAAGAGCTCTTTTAAGTATTAAAACACATCTGAATCGCATCCAAAAATTTTACCCAATTCTTCTGCGAAGTAGAGATAAAGTGTCGAAGATATTCTTCCAGCATAGAATTGAAGCACTCTTCTGTCCGTCAGATTGTGGGTAAAAACTAGAACTCATGCTCAAGTTGGAACTAAGGAGTTTGAATAACTCGGTCCAAAATATGCCAGTGAATCGAGGATCCCGATCACTGACGATGTCTTTAGGCAGTCCCCAATATTTGACAATGTGTTTGAAGAAGAGTTGAGCTGTCTCTTCGACTGATATATACTTAGGCACTTTGATGAAAGTTGCATATTTTAATAGACGATCCACCACGATGATGATAGTGCCAAAATCTCCAATTTTTGGCAATCCAACAATGTAGTCCATCGATACACTCTCAAACGGTCTCGTTGGGACAGAAAGGGGCTCCAGCAAGCCTGTCTTTTTCTGATGATCCGCCTTATTTTACTGACAAACAAGACAAGTCTTCACATACGTTGCAATGTCGTCCCACATTTGAGACTAGTAGTATGCACGTTGTAATAGTGCAGAAGTGCATTCCTCTCCGGGATGTCCTGCCCAAATTGTGTCGTGGCATTCTGTGATAAGAGATTTCCTTAAATCTCCGCCCTTCGGGACATATAAGTGGTCTCTCTTAGTTTTCACTACGCGCCCCATCGAGCCAGAACTGTCGAGTTTTACCCTGTTTAATGAGGTCGACCAAATATTGAGTAGCCGGATCCTTATCCAAAAGTACCCCAATTTGGTCCCTTGTGTTTGTGGTCATCGTGCTCCCTGAAAGAGGGGCCAAGAGCAAATGGTGGCCAAGTCGGCCTGGCGATTAAGAGCATCGACAACATGATTGCTAGATCCGAGATGATACTCTAGCATGAAATTGAACTCTGAAGGAAGTTCCTGCCAACGAGCCTGTTTGCTCGATAGTTTCGGTTGAGACATGAAGTGACTAACTGCGGTGTTATCTGTCCTCACAATAAAGGGAGACCCAAGTAAATAGTGACGCCATCCCCTAAGGCAATGGACAACCGCCAACAACTTCTTTTCATGCCCTGAGTAACGACGATCTGCTTGATTCAGCTTTCGGCTCTCATATGCTACCGGATGTCCTTCTTGCATAAGAACTCCACCAAGTGCAAAGTCTGAAGTATCGGTATGTATTTCGAATGGTTTGGTCATATCCGGTAGAGCTAACACCGGATTCGTCCACATAGCCTTCTTCAACTTTTCGAAAGTATTTTGGCATTGGGATGACCAATCCCAATCCTTATCCTTCTTCGTCAACTCGGTAAGTGGTAATGCAATTTCTGAGTACCCTTTCACAAATCTTCGGTAGTAATTGCATAACCTGAGAAATGAACGCACATCATGTACATTCTTTGGTGATTGCCAATCTTTGATGGCTGTAACCTTCTTCGAATCCATGCGTATCTTGCATTGATCGATGACGTGACCCAAAAAGCTTATAGACATCTGAGTGAATGAGCATTTAGATGGTTTGGCATAGAGTTCATTCTCTCTTAGTCGATTGAACACCCGCCTCACATGCTGTATATGTTCCTCCAATATTTTGCTATAGATGACTATGTCATCCGGTACACCACTACAAAATCGTCCAAGAAACCATGAAGTACCTGATTCATCATCGTATAAAATATTGCGGGAGCATTGGTTAAGCCAAAAGGTATCACTTTGAATTCAAATGCTCCGTATCTCGTCACCACCGTCGTCTTTGCTTTGTCTCCCTCCTTGATCCGAACTTGCTAATATCCGGACCTGAGATCGATCTTTGTATAGTATCTAGCCCGGCTCAGTCGATCGAAACAATCTGCGACTAGCGGAATAGGGTAACTATTCTTTACAGTAATCTTGTTCAAAGCTCGATAGTTGCAGCATATTCTGAGGGAACCATCGACCTTTTTCTAAAACAACACAGGAGCTCTATATGACGATTTCGTAGGCATGACAATCCCACTTTCCAGCATTTCTCCCAACTGTTTTCGAAGCTCTTCAAACTCCAACTGAGACATCCGGTAGGATGCCCTGGCGGGAGGCTTGGCACCCCGAATAAGCTCAATCTCATGATCAATTGCCCTCATTGATGACAATTTATTTGGTAACTCCTCCGGCATGATGTCCTCAAATTCCTTAATAATCTTTCTCATAGATTTTAGAATAGGACCATTTGCCTCTTCGATCTCTTCTAGTCGAAGAGTGCACAAAAATGAGGGTTCATTTCTTTTGAAACCCTTACCAAACTGTATGGTCGAGATATTCTTCTCGCCTATATTCCCAACTTGTGTAGTAATGACGGATGTTTTACTACCCATCATCATTAGCGAATCGAAATATGGCAACATTGCTGTCTTTGTATCCCGAAAAAATTTCAATCCCAGATTGAGCTTGAAATCGTCCATCTGGACTGCCGACAATTTGTCCTTCCTTCAAAAGGACCTGCTTTGATTGACACAGATTTTGCTATCCCAGCTATTGGTTGAGAAGCTGAGTTAATTGCTTTGACCTTTCCAGCACCTTTCTCCAAAACAAGTTCGAGTCTCTGCACTTCAAAACTTGCGAGGTAGTTGTGGGTAGCACCAGTGTCTACCATAGCCCTGATTGGCTTTCCATTTATCTTCACATCAATATACATTAGGCCTTTGGCCCTGCAAATGCAAGCCTTCGATTCTTCAATCTTTGGCTATTTTGAGGAAACAACCACCATTTTAGTAACTCGATGCGACATTGTGTTGCATCGATGTGAGAATGTGCCAATTGCCTCCTTATCCTATTCGAAGTCAATTTCACTATGACAGCTAGCTTGTTGAACATCTTGCTTTGAACTAATTTCGCCACTTGCTAGTTGACAATATGCATTCACCATCCGTTTCTGAAGACACTCCGCCACTCGATTGGGTCCTTTACATAAAAATCACATCAATTTGGGAATGGCATCAGATCTGCCCTCCGTCGTTTTCTCTTTATTCCAGTTGCTACTGCTTCTAGCATTATAGTTTTCTTGATGGCTATTTTGATAGTTTCCTTGGCGGGTGTCTTGATAGCTGCCTCCCTTCTGAGAGTAACGCTCTCCCTCATTTGAATTTGAGCTGGGTCTATAAGGTCTATTTCCACCACCAATGGCTTGACTATTTCTCGAAGGTCGATCTTTTCTCGATTCTGGATGATAGTCACTCAAGCATTCAGCGGGCTCCCATGGCCACGCTCAAATCAGAGACCTTCTGTCTCTGAAACTCCATGCGTGTCCACGGTTTCAATCCGTCTATGAAGGTGAATAGTTTATCCTTTTCTAACATGTCGAGAAAAGACTTTAACATACTCATTGATAGAGCCTGTATGTTTCAGTTCTCGCAGTGCCCGTCGGGCCTGATATTCCACATTTTCTGGGAAAAATTGAGTCTTGATTGCTTCCTTGAGGAGATCCCAAGAATCTATCCGAACCCTGTGGGCTTGAATATCAGCATACTTAGTCTATCACCACAGCTTTGTATCTCCACCAAGATACATGGTAGCTGTTGTAACCTTTCTCGCTTCGTCTACTATCGAAGCCACAAGAAAGTATTGTTCCATATCAAACAAGAAGTTCTCAACTTCTTTTGCATCTCGTGCCCCTCCGTAGGTACACGGTTTCGGAATTCTGAGTTTGGGAGCATACTCTTGTGTGGAGGCTTGTCCATTGCCCACCACACGTTGAAGCACTAGTAGTTGAGCTCTCAACGCTCTCACTTCCTCCTGCATATCAGGCAGGATAGCAACAACTTCAGTCATCGCTGTGCAAGCCCTCCGATTTTCATCCAATTAGATGTGTAATTCTTGAATTTCATTTTCTGCCACCTCGACCTTTTCCTCGAGGCTCTCTATGGCACAATACAGTCTAGTATTTACCATCTCAAACGCATTCAATCACTGTTTTGTAATCATCTTTGGAGAATTCACCACCTCCGTGGTGTTCAATCCAATTTAATCAATAGCTTTCTTATCGAAGATCTTGAGCCGCAGCTCTGATATCAACTTTCACTGGGTGCCTTTCTTCTTAACACAAAAAGGGACACCGTGCTGCAGTAGTCTGTTCTGCTAGACTACCTTCCGCCTTTTCTCGATCGTTTCGGGACGAAAGAATATTTGATTACAAATTTTTGAAAGCTTAAAATATAATTGAAGAAAACTTGATCATTGATTGCTTGAAAGCTAGAAATTACAATTGATGAAAGCAATAAATTATAATGACTAGTTCAGAGGCCAACACTAGAAAGTTTGAAAGATTGTTTGAAAGACTAATACCCCCTGTAATAGACTTAGTAACAAAAGCCCAAGTGCAACTCAAACTAATCTAATATTTACAATGTGCGGCTGAAGTTGGGCAAACTACGACTGCGATGAGGTCAAGGAGCTTAAACAAAGTTACGATCCTTGACACAGGGACTTACACATGGAATTAAAAATAATTGAACAACCTTAATTTGAAATGTAAATTGACTGTATCTATAATATTATATATGAACTATCCTAATACAATATAAATATAAAGAAAGAGTAATCATGCCAGACTTATGTTTGCGTAGAGTAAACCTACTACAACTACTTTACAAGAAGTTAATGTATACTAGGACTGTGACGAAAAATTATTTAACTTGTGTAAAACTTTATTTCTAATAGCCCACTCACGATTCAAGCATGCAACACTTAATGGACATGCTCAAACATCCATTGAAACATGAGACCTCCAATTTGATTTCAATTGATATATAGATATAAGCACTTGGTCCAAAAGTTATAGTTTGAAAATACACGTTAAGTGCACTCCGTTTAGGCGTCACTTCAAATGACACCTTAAAAAGACGTTAGTGGACCATATCCAATTAGTAAAAATAAGTGAATTACCATAGATATTTGAATTAAATGAAGATTACTTTAAGATTGTCAAATTAAACTTCTCAAAGGAAAAAATAAAATAAAATAAAATAAAATAAAAAAATAGAAGTCTCTTTTAGTTACCCTCGTCAGCTGAATCATCTAGCCTGCATTCAGTCTTATTTTAAGTTTGTTGCGGGCTAGAATAGTTCCATCTAAAAATATGATTTAGACCAACCCGTAAACTGAGTTTGTTTTGGTCCAAGTTTTCAACCGAGTGACTCGTAATCCACTATACGTCCATACCCATTCGTTCAAAGATAATTATATGCAAACAATACATAATCACTAAGGTTTCAAGAAAAAACTTTCAAAAATAAGAAACTTGTGAAAAAGTTTCAAAAATCAGGTGATCACAAATGTGATCTCCGGATAACAAGTCAAATGTCACAATAAAACACAATTATGGTCACAATCGCAAATCGCATAATGCCATAGTCACAAAGACACAAATTGTAAGTCACAATTACAAATTTAATCACAATTACTCATTTTTTAGGTCACGTATTTTTATTGTTATAAATTAACCATTTTAACGGATTACTTATTATTCATTGGTCTCAATTTATCGTTACAATCATTCAAATAATTGGTCACAAACGCTCTTCATCTCACTCTACTACTACCATCAATAACAATCACAATTTGCAAACTGATCTCGATCTGAAATTACAAGCAGGGAGCATGCAATTTCACAAATTGCACAAGAGGCAACAAATCCTCACCCAAACCTTAATTTCTCCCCTTTTTTGCCCTAGCAACTAGCCACAAGATGTGCGCCATATCACGTGCAATGTCGAGCACTGGTTCAACGATCGTGCTGGGCGTTGCTCATGTATGGGAAATGGTGGTGGCAACAATTGGTGTAGTGGCGACGTGGTGGTGAAGACGAGCGACGGTGACTAGCGACGATTGTGGTGATGTGAGTGTGATTGTGACTTGGGGAATGGTAAAAAAATAAAGAATTTGTGGTGGGTGGGGGTGGGGGTGCGATACACCTGATTTTTTAAAGAAAAAGCTTTTTACCTGCTTGTTGAATAATAAGTTGAAAAGTAAGTATTAGTGTAATTTTTACTAAATGTATTGAAACCATATTTTTATTGCAATGTTATTCCCAAATTTCGCTCATTTATGCACTTATGTCAGCAACTTCTTTCGTTGCATTCTTGTCATCAACATTCAATTAAATTAGCACATCTTGTTAGTGATTACAATTTGTGTTAAATTTTTTAATAATATGCATATAATCGAGGGACAAGTATTGTATGTTTTCGAATTGCTTATTTGAAAGTATTCATAGAGTAATTTTCTTGAATAGTAGATAATTTAATGAATCGGTATTATTTTCATAGTAAGCAGCCTATTTAACTTTTCTAATAACAAGGATATGTTAAATTCATTTTGCTGCAGTTGTGCCTATGCAAATTTTGAGGTTGAGTGAGAATTTACACTAATAGTTATAATTTTACTTGTTCAATATATATTAGTTTTTTATACCCATCTCTCTCTTTGAAAAAGCCAGATCGTTCGATTGTATTAATTTGTCCATCGATCTGTAGATAAATATATATTTCAAAAGAATTTTCTTCCAAGAATTGCTTAACTAAATAAGATAAACTGTTGGAAAAAAAAAAAGAAGTGTTAAGCTCTCACCCTTTAATTTAGAAAGAAGGCTAAAATCATCGGTTTAAATTCAATTAAAAAAAAAAAATTCGAATGTTTTTCAAACAAACACTATTTTTGCCGCTGAGTAAATCAATGTACAAAAATCATAGCTTCAATTTGTGTTTCATTTTCAATCATTCTTATTTTGACCTTTTTAATAAGAATGGCAAAAAAACTTGATAAATTCGATACCCGCGAGTCCGCCTCAAATGAGGCGGGGATTACCTGCTTAATCGGGTATTTGGGTCGAGAACGAGACATGTAACTTTGCCCCGATGAGGGTTCGGGAGGCCCTCTATTTTTTTTAATTTATTTTTTAGAATTCAATACTTAAAATGAAAATTTTCACTAAATTTCATTAGTTCTAATAGAAAATGACAATTAAAATTATATAAAAAATATGACAAATAATAAAAG
>CAIGRB010161972.1:3762-18294 GCA_903798255.1 Fraxinus quadrangulata
GAAAAAATATATGTATACACGCAAACTGAGCAACTTTGGAGAAGCAAACTGGAAATTGGCTACTTGAAGTTAATATATACATACAGAAATTGGGGGCTGCATGATAATAAATATATACACACGAAGACAGAGGCAGAATATTCAATTAATTCTAGATTTGTTCACGTTTGATCAATTTTCGATGATGTCGTTTCACTTTTACTTGTTTAATTTCAATATCATGTTAAACTAGATTTTTACATTGCTAACGATATAGATGAACTCTTGTTTTGAAATTTTTATTATTAATTAATTATTCACATGGTGATAAATAAGTCAAATTTAGATCATATGCAACAGCCTGCTTTACTTTCTCCTTTGCAGCACCAAACCTACATTATGGTTTATCATATCGATATTGTTCTCAATTTCATCTATTTCTTCAGGCAAGTTTTCGTTTCCCATGAATTTCGAGGATTTGATGTGAATAGGAAGTAGCCATTTGATAAACAGAAAATGTTCTTACTACGTTGCCATCAGTCTTCTCCTCTTTGCTTTCTACATCCCAAGTTTCTTTGGCTGTTGTATTTTCTCCTTGGTGTGATTTTTCGGTCAACGCCATCTCTTCATGGGCCTTCAGTGCCTGTTCTTTCTTTTCCAATGATGAGGTCACAAAGCGTCCATGGCTTCCAAGGAGATAGACTGTATTACCAAAAGAATAATAGAAGAACCATCATATGCATAACTATTTAACCTAATAGAGCTCTTAAATCAACAGCAACTTACAAAACTAAAGCCATTGTTTTAAAAAGTTGTATGAGGCTTACGTCTTGAGGCTTGCCTAATGCTTTTCATTAAACACCTTGAAACTTATGCCTTAACAACTACTTTCAAAGTTTATTGTGTCAGAAGAATGTTTGATAGATCCAAGAATTTGAAATACATCACAACTATTGCATAATACATGCAGTTTCTAAAGATTGAGTAACCTCCCAAAAAAATAAGCACTTAAGTACAAAAAAAAAGCATGCTGAACAATTTCTACAGATAAAAACTATACAAACAACTACCTTAACTTGTCTGATTTCAAAGTCAGTCTCAAACAACAATATGAAAGTTGACCTCTCTAATGTACTATTTCTCATGGTTATGGAAAAAATAGGAAAAATTGTTTCAATTATAATAATATTCCTGATGTTACCAAAAATCGTACTTATTGATTTCCGAGCTTAACGACTTAAAATGAGCACGAACGAGATCTTTCAGTACCTGAAACAAAGACATCTAGGTGTGTCCTTGTCATCCCTCTGTTGCTTAAGTCAGAGAGAGAATTTGCTAAGAAATATGTGCTGAAAATTATGTAAAACTTACCTTAATAATGAATTGGAATGATGTATTTATAGAGGTAAGTGATACATTCCTAGTAAGATTACAATGTTGAAATTCCTAGGAGTTCTACTATGATTGAAAGTTGTAACTTAATTGGTTTTGTATCATCCATGTGTTTGGAAAATGATGGGACTCCGATGGTAGAATCCTTTCAGGATGAGGTAGCATATTAACACAGGACTCTCTCTTTCTCTTAGGCTTGGATAAGCCTTGATACAAAGGCGAGTCCTAATAAGTCGAGGGCTGCATGACACAAGGTTTAGTCATGGTCTCGAGGAAGGCCTAGTGGTCGAGAACAAGCAATCTTGAGAAGATATGGTTGAGGAGGTCACGGGGCGTTGAAGCTAAATTGGAAAAAGTACTCATCGGGTACCGTACTGGAGCTCCACCAACATTGAGATCATCAGTGGCCCCCGTACATCCATACCATCACCTCGTGCTCGAGATTCTGGGATGTGATGCACTTGATAATCATAATAAGAACATCAAACTTCAGGGATAGAGAGGAGACCTGGGTATAAGAATGATCAATTTTCGTAGTTAGATTGAGCAGCCTTGGAAACGGGCTGTTCAGACTTGAAATGGACTGCACATCCTTTTAGGTTAGATTGGGCAGCCTTTGAGGTTAGACTAAGAAGCCTTTGAAATGGGCTGCTCAACCTTTTAAGTTGGACTGGAATACATTGGAAATGGGTTGCTCAACCTATTAAATTAGACTGCGCAGCCTTGGAAATGGGTTGCTCAACCTTTTAAAATCAGACTGAACAACCTTAGAAATGGCTGCTCAGGCTTTTAAATTGGATTGGACAGCCTTGGAAATGGTTGCTTGGCCTTTGAAATGGGATGCAGAGCCTTTAAGGTTAGACTGAGCATCCTTTGAAATGGGTTGTTCAGGCTAGGGTTTGTAGTAGTGTGACACATGGCCTCAATATTCAAGCTAATGATTGCCCTATGAGGATAGATGTTTACCACATGGTAGGATGGAGGGCTAGGATTGAGAGACCCTTGGTTTTCTTCAAAATCCTATAAATACCCATATGTCCCCACCTCATTTGTCACCTTTCTCATTTACAAATCTCTTCGGACAACCTCGGGCTTTTTGTTTTCTTAAGGTAAGACCTCGAGACTCCTAGATAATTTTAAGTTTAGTTCTTAGAGATGTCTTCTGATAGTTCGTCGACCTTCAGTTCAACGCCCGAGGATGCTCGCCATTCCATTTGACAATAGGTAGATCTTTACGTATCCTGAGCTTAAAGGTCGGTATAAAGAGCACAGTGTTATATATGTAGCGAGGGAATTTAGGATAATGCCAAGGTACAATGTTAGGACTCACAAGCCCGAGGATAGCGTACTTAGCGCTCAGGAAGGGGAGTTTGTGATTTTTAGGGAGGCATTGAAGGAAGGATTGAGATGGCCTCTTCGTCCCTTTTTTTATAGAATTCCTGGTCGAGCACTATATGTGCCATGGCCAGCTCGTCCCCAACGCATGGATGATGATAATTTATTTTTCATAGCTTGTAGGTTTCTGTCGATAACTCCCAAACTCAACCTTATTAAGTTAGTGTTTGGGCTTAAGTCGTTGCAGGGCTACAATTGTTTTGTTTATATGTTGACCCGAGGACGATTTAGGATCCCTAAGATGCCGAGAGGTGTCTGTCGATAACTCCCAAATTCAACCTTATTAAGTTAGTGTTTGGGCTTAAGTCGTTGCAGGGCTACAATTGTTTAGTTTATATGTTGACCCGATGACGATTTAGGATCCCTAAGATGCCGAGCTATGTTAAGGGATAGAAGCATAAATATTTCTTTGTTCAACCATAGGACCCCGACCACCATTTTGGTCCTTGGTGGACTATTCCGAATACTGCTCGATTTAACAAAGGACAAGCTTATTTCGAAGTTTTAGAAAGAGAGAGGCAGAGCTTGGAGGACCTCGATCCTTTATATCACGATCTCGATTACTTGCTCGGGGATAACATCTCGATCTTACAAACGTGAAAGGATTTGAGGATAGGGTTCAATATTTTGGTCTTTGTTTAACTATCGAATCTCAACCAACCCTCGAGCTAATGCCTTGTTTATCTTTGCAGAAGACATGACTTCAGAAGTCTAAGGCTCTCCAGTCAAGGGCTCCCGGTAGAAAAAAGGGAAAAATAGACCTCGAGAGTCTGCCCCCGAGGTCAGACGAGGGCCAGGCAAGTCATCTTCCCAACCAGTGCGAGCTTAAATCATCGAGCCCAGCCCCTGTACCCCAGTTACCACGACAAAGGCAGCAGCTGTGGTGGTCGGCCTTGATGATGATGTTGTCAGCTATATTCCTCGGGGTGAGGGAAAAAGCTGTACCCTACTACCTGACTTCGTCGACAATGGGTTAGAGCTCGGGAAAGGTGTGAAGACACTTCAGTCATTGGCACTGAAGGTATATGTCTTAACGTTGCTTGTGCATAGGCTATAATCGACGATCTATGTTACTGACAATGCTTGTGCTTTCAGATCTTGTGCGTTGCTCGGGGAATTTCGTTGAGGGATGAGGCTGATTCTCGAGAGTTGAACGAGCTTAGAAATTCCTTGGAGCTTTGAACTCGACGAGTGGCTAAGATCGAAGTTGAGCATGGCCAAAGTCTGATGAAGATATCTGAGCTCAAAGCTATACTTCAGCAACCTCGGGTCGAGATTGGGGTGCCGAAGGATGAAGCTGAAGATACAAAGCTCAAACTCAGGCAAAAAATAAAAGAATTTGAGTCCAAGCTTGTGACGCTAGAGTTACAATAGTCGAGGACTTTAAAAAGTCCGAGGAGTTGCTGCGATTATGGGAGACTATGCACTGAGCTCCTACATTACGCGTTCAAGCAAGTTCGAGCATATTTGAGGGCCAAGCTTTCCAACATCGTACTTGATCATCTGCAGGGTCTACCTGAAGTCACTGATGTGCTCGAGCGTCAGCCTCCGAAGAGACAATGATAGAGGACGAAGCCGATGTTGGGGAAGAGGATGCAATGGACATGCCCTCGAGTCATGACTTAAACTAGGACCTCCTTCCCTCCTCAATCATCTTTTATGTTTTTGAAGTACATTGGCCGAGGATGGCCTGAATATTTGTTTTACTTTTTTGAAGCACATTGTACGAGCAGTCCCTAAATATTTATTTTAATTTTTTGCAAGTATAATGCTAGATCACATTTGATACTGCTCTATCATTTTGATATTTTGAATGTTTAATGTTCCAATAGTACTTGTGCTCAAGTCACTTTTCAGAACTCTATGATGTTATCATAAGCTCGAGGATTGCGAAATTCGAACATTCAAATAATGACTTAACAATCCAGGAACTCGAGGACAATTTAGCAATCGTGCTCGATGATTATGAAACTTGGGACATTCAATCAATTATTTAACTAGTTAGAAACTCGAGGACAATTAAGTGCTCGAGCTCGACCTTATGAAACTTGAATAATCAAATAATGATTTAACAATTTAGGAACTCGAGGGAAATTAAGCACTCGTACTTGATGATTATGAAATTCAAACATATAATCAATGATTTAACTAATTAGGATCTCGAGGACAATTAAGCACTTGAGCTCGAGGATTGCGAAACTCGAACAATCAAATAACGATTTAAGAAGTGAGGAACTCAAGGACAATCAAGCACTTGAGCTCGAGGATTGCGAAACTTGAACAATCATATAACGATTTAAGAAGTTAGGAACTCGAGGACAATTAAACGCTCCAGCTCAAGGAGTTTAAAACTCTTAATCAGTTGAAAGTTCAATGTATATTCCCGATCACTGTAGTATCCCGAGGAACTACAAGTTGCAATTTTTCGATTTGGTTGACCTGCAATCTCGAGTTTTCATGATATGGTGCTTGAAGGATGAAAAATAGCTTTGAAGTGCTTGTTCGGTGGACAGCCTTTGAGGTGCTTGCACGGGGCAAGGCTTTCTGGTGCTTGCTCGGTGGTAGGCTTTGAGGTGCTTACTAAGTGGCAAGGCTTTGAAAAACGTTTGAGGTTAAGAATATTTTATTTAGGATGAAATCCCGACTCTAATTATTCTTTCCTAATTACCGAATGTGGGCAAGCATGTCAGACCACTTAAAAAGTAAAAAGACGCGGGATATGCAAGCCCGACAAACTGAGAAGTAAAAGTAAAAAGAAAAGTACTATGAAAGTAAAATAAACTATTTGTAATAAATCTTCAGATTATCATTGTTCCAAGGCCTAGAGAGTGGTCTTCCAGAGGTGTCTCTTAAGTTGTATTCTCCTTTGCGGACCTGGCTTATGATTTCAAAGGGTCCTTCCAAAACAGCTCCTAGCTTGCTCGGGGCATGACCTACTGCTTCGGCTATCCTCAATAGGAAATCTCCAACCCTGAACTTAGATCTTACCTTGCTGTTGAAGTACTTGTGCTTAGCTGTCCTATTCTTGTGAGATGCAACTTTTATGGAGGCTTGTTCTCTTACTTCTTCAAAGAGGTCAAGGTGTTATGTTGTGTGCTCCCCAGACCTGGGCTCAAGTCTCTTGAGGCTTGCAATCTAGTTTCAACTGGAAGTGTAGCTTCTACCCCAAATGCCAACATGAAAGAGGTTTCTCTTGTTGTGGTTTTGTGTAATGTTCTATATGTCCAAAGTATAGAGGGCAGCTCATGGCCATGCTCCCCTAGCTTTCCCAAGCCTCGTCCTAAGGTCCTATAAGATTATTCGATTTGTAACCTTAGCTAGTCCGTTGCTTTGAGGATGTGAAACCGATGTCAGGCGGTGGTCAATCCCTAAATTGGTGCAAAAGCTTCTAACCTGTGAGTTATCAAATTTTCTCCCGTTGTTGTTTATGAGGACCTTTGGTATTCAGAACCTGCAAATGATGGACTTCCAAACAAATGATCTCATCTTTGGTTCCGAGATTGGGGTCAGAGGCTCGGCCTTGGCCTCGGCCCATTTAGTGAAATATTCTACAGTTACGACGACAAACTTCAATTGTCCTCGGGCGAGTGGGAAATGACTGAGGCTGTCCACACCCCATTGCTCAAATAGGCTACATAATGAATGGGGATGAGGTCCTCGGTCGGAGAATGAATGACGTTGCCGAACTTTTGACACTTGTCACATCCCTTAGTGTAGTTTACAACATCCACCTTCATGGTTGGCCAGTAATATCCATATCGTATAAATTTGAAGGCTAGAGGCCGAGCTCCTTGATGATTTCCACACACACCTTTATGGACTTCCGCTAGGGCTTGTGCTGCTTCTGAAGGTTTGAGGTATCGGAGGTAAGGAAGAGTAAAACTTCGAAGAAATAAAACTCTATTGATTATTCAATATCATGGTGCCCGAGCTCGAATGCTTCTTACCAACCGCGGATCATATAGCAAATTCCCATTAGTTATAAAATCAACTATTAGGTCTATCCAACACAGCTCATGCTCAATATCCATGACAGAGGGTCCTTGACTTATGCTCGGCTCTGTTATAAATTTGACTTGAACTATTATGTCAAGACCATCAATTCCCATGAAGATGAGTCTGGACAAGGCATCTGCCTTATAGTTTTCGGTTCGAAAAATCTTTATAATTTCACAACTTCTGAATCGCCTTTGAAGATCATAAACTCTCAGGCTGTATAGGCTCATCTTTTTTCCTTTCTTTCCAATGTCCCCTTTAATCTAATAGACAACTAGTTGCGAATCGCTGAAAAGTTTTATATGCTGAGTTGGCAAACTCTTGCGCAATTATAACTGCTTTGTACTCTGCTTCGTTATTTGTAGCGTCAAATTCAAATCGGAGTACACATTATCTGTCCGGGCTGATGATTATGACAGATGTACCCGAGCCCGAGGATTTCGATGCTCCATCTACAAATATCTCCCATATGTCCATGGCCTCAATGTTCGGGTTGTATGCTAGCCCCCGAGGTTTTGTGGTGAGTTTTGTTATGAAATCGGCTAAGGCCTATGCTTTAATCGAGGGTCGGGGATTGAATTCAATATCGAATTTGTCAAGTTCAATAGTCCACTCCAATAGCCTCTCAGGCATGTCGAGCTTCTGGAGTATATGTTTGAGTGGTTGATTAGTGAGCATGACAATTGGATGAGATTGAAAATATTGTCGCAACTTTCATGCCGCCGCCACCACCAGGGCAAGAGCTAATTGCTCTGCCAATATATACTTGGTCTCCACATCAAGTAATACCTTACTCACGTAGTAGATTGGTTATTGAGATTTGTTGACCTCTTTCACCAATACGCCGCTCACTACATTTTGAGAGACTACCAAGTATAAAAATAGAGTATCCTTAGGTTCTGGCCTGGTGAGAACTGGTGGGGTTGCCAATTTTTGCTTGAGCTCTTGGAAAGCCTTCTCACAATCCTCATTCCATTAAAATTTATGATTTTTCCTTAGAGCCTTGAAAAATGGGAAGCATATATCTGCTGTACGAGACAAAAACCTGTTTAAGGCTGCCACCTGGCCCGTCAATTTTTGCACCTCTTTCTTGTTCCTAGAGGACTCCATGGATGTTAGTGTATGTATTTTTCTGGATTGGCTTCAATTTTCTTGTGCGTGATCTTGAAGCCCAAAAATTTGCCCAAGGCTACTCCAAAGGCGTATTTTACCATATTTAATTTCATGTTATATTCTCGAAGAATGGAAAATACTTTCTCAAGATCTACAATGTGTTGATCCACCATTTGCTCTTGATTACCATGTCATCCACATAAGCCTTAATGTTTTCCTCAATCATCCTAGCAAATATTTTGTTGATAAGTCTTTGATAAGTTGCTCCTGCATTATTCAATCCAAATAGCATGACCCTATAACAATATACGGCCGAGTCAGTCATAAATGATATTTTTTCTTGATCCTCCTCAGTCATAAGAATCTGATGATAGCCAGAAAATGCATCAAAGAAGCTGTATAATTTGTGGCCCAACATACTGTCCACGAGGTTATCAATTCGAGGTAGGGGATAACTGTCCTTTATACATGCCTTGTTACGATGTGTAAAGTTGATACACACTCTCGATTTACCATTAGCCTTTTTGATGAGTACAATGTTGATGAGCCAGTCAGGGTACTGAACTTCCCAAATAAACCTAGCATTGATAAACTTATCAATCTCCTCATGTATGACCTCGCGACGTTCTAGTGCGAACTACCTCTTTCTTTGTTTGATCAGTTTTGCCCCTAGTTTAATATTGAGTTTATGGACTGCGACGCGTGGGTCTATCCCTGGCATATCTTCCACATCCCATGCAAACACATCAATATTACTGGATAAACAACTTATGAGCATGGGCATGAGGGTGGCATCAAGATCTCGACCAATCGTCTCCTTCTTATCGTCCTCGAGCTCAACCTCTACCAATTCTTCTACTGGAGCTAGTCTTTTCCTAAGGCTGGGCTCGGATTAGGATGTGGATGATGAGATTTGCATGGCGTTGAAACTTATTCCTCGAATGCTAGTAATATAACATTGCATGGCAGCTGATTGGTATCCACGTACTATCCCCACACCATTACTCATAGGAAACTTCATAGCAAGGTGGAAAGTAGAAATAATAACTCTGATCTTGTTAAGTAATGGCCTTCCCAAAATGGTATATAGGCCATTGAAGCACGAACTACTTGGAATGAGGTTATTTCTGTTACCTACTTTTGATTCGATCCCAATGTAAGTGAAAGATTGATGACTCCCTCTAGAATGATCGTACCGCCTCCAAATCCTTGAAGTGGGGTTTTAACAACTTTGAGCTACTCGAGTAAAATCCCTATCTTAGAGTATACCTCATGAAAGAGTATGTTGGCCACACTCCCAATGTCAACCAAATCTTTTTCACCTCAAAATTGGCTATGATCGCTGATATTACCAAAGCATCATCGTGTGGATGTGATAAGCCTTCCAAATCTAGTAACTCGAATTTGATTTCTTCCATGTCTCCAAGCATCATTCTCAAGCTCGGGCTACACTGCATTGCATACTACTCACGCCTACTATTCGAGTCTCCTCCTGATGTTATTCCCCTTACAATAATGTTAATGGTTTTTGCCATTGGCTTGTTATTCCCTCTTCCTTCTGGACCTTTTTCCTTGTCTCGGTCGTTCCTCGGGCACTTGTTATGACTAACGTATGAACTTAGAAATCTCCTTTTTATTAGAGCCTCAATCTCGTGCTGGAAGGCTTTGCAGTTCTCCGTTGTATGTCCATGATCCCGATGGTAATCATAATACTTGCTCCTTTCTCGAGTATCAAGAGGGGATTGCATCCTTGAAGGCCATTTAAGCTCATTCATATCCTTGATCTCAATCAGAATGTTAGACCTGAAAGTGTTCAGAAGAGTTAGTGATGTCGACTACGTCTCCTGCCTCTTCTCGCTCCTGTTAACTTTTGAAGATGATTAAAATCACGTTGCCGTTTATGTTAGGGTTTCTCTGAGGTTGGATAATGATTCCTTCTTGGGTTCAATGTTTCCTCTACATTAATGTATTTTTCTGCTCGGGTAAGTAGCTCGATCACAGACTTCGACGATTTTGAAGGCTTCGTATCTTATAGCATATGTGAGGGCGGAGATTGCTGCTGTTATGTGAAGGTCGAGTATCTGAAGTCTTTTCTTATTAAACATTGTCATTAAGTTACGCAGGGATTTATTTAGTCCTTATCTGAGCTACATGATGGATACTGCTATCTTCTTGATGTGTTTGCTACTGGCGAAGAAGGTAGAAAACTTGTTGGCTAAGTCAGAGAATGAGAGAATAGAATTGGGCTCCAAGGTATAGAACCAATCCCTGACAGCGTTGGTTAAAGTTTGTGAAAAAGCTTTACACATCACATGATCTGGTGCCATCTGTAAGTTTATAACATTTGTATACACGTTGAGATGGTTGATATGGTCAATTGTTCCATCATACTCCTTCATGCGAGGAAGTTTAAATCTGTCTGGAGTGGATAAGAGAGTACTTCTGATGTAAAAGGGGTGTT
Organism: Fraxinus quadrangulata; assembly: GCA_903798255.1. Taxonomy (NCBI): domain Eukaryota; kingdom Viridiplantae; phylum Streptophyta; class Magnoliopsida; order Lamiales; family Oleaceae; genus Fraxinus; species Fraxinus quadrangulata. The sequence continues at coordinate 14,099 of CAIGRB010161972.1, forward strand.
AGGGGTAAATTCAATTATCCCTTGTGTGTTCTTTTGCAATTTAGCAGTGATTACATCCTGTAAGATCTTGGCCAGTTCGCTTGAGTCCATGGTGACCAACCTCGATGTCGAGGCCGCTGGAGGTATACTTGAGGCCTCGGATCCATCATTATCATGAACTTTGTGAGCATCTCAAGGTCAGGCATCGGTCATGAAAATTTCTAATTGTCCTTCTGTCGGTGTTGGCGGAGGCTCCTGCACCGGATGGGTATTCCTTTGGCTTAGTAATTGAGTAAGCGCTACAACTTGTTGACAAAGTTCTTCGAAAGCACTCGGATTGACCACCTGTGGTTGGGTTGTTTGAATTGCAGATGATTTTTCTTGATGAGCTTGGGGATCAGCAATAGGTGGTGGGTTTGGTGCGGAAAAGCTCGTTGGAGGAATATCTGAACGTGTGTTAACCATGGATTTTGGTAGTACTTCTCACAGTTGGCGCCAATGTTGCTACCAAAAATTGTACATGTTGATTTTCGAGCTTGATGATTGAGAATGAGTACGAACGAAATCTTTACAAAGGCGACGAGTACACCTCGTCGTCCCTTTAATGCTTAAGTCAGAGAGAGAATTTGCTAAGAAATATGTGCTGAAAATTATGTAAAATGTACCTTAATAATAAATTGGAATGATGTATTTATAGAAGTAGGTAGTGCATTTCTTAAGATTATAATGTTGAAATCTCTAGAAGTTCTACCATGATTGGAAGTTGTAACTTAATTGGTTTTGTATCATCCATATATTTGGATAAGGATGGGACTGCGATGGTAAAATCCTTTCACGATGAGATAATATATTAACATCATGACTCTCGCTCTCTCTCTCTCTCTCTCTCTCTCTTAGGATTGGATAAGCCTTTATATAAGGGAGAGTCCTAATAAGTCGAGGGCTACATGGTACGATGTTTAGTCATGGTCTCGAGGAAGGCCTAGTGGCCAAGAATAGACAATCCCGAAGAGATATGGCCGAGGAGGTCATGAGGCGTTGAAGCCAAATTGGAAAAAGTTACTCCTCGAGTACCGTGCTCGAGCTCCACCAACATTGGGATCATCAATTCCATTACATAAAACATATCAAAGTGCTTGTATTCAGAACAATCACAAGAGCTATATGCATATTACCATAGAGAAAATAGAAGTCATAAAAAGCAGGGGAAGTGAATAAATGGCAAAAATGACAGTAAAAATTACATCATGCAGAAGAAGAATAGAAATAACATAAGGTAGCCTTTAAAAATTTTGTGAATATATTTATTTTAATGATTTTAGCCTAAATTGCAGCAACTGTCTAGGAGCTCATATTAGAATTTCTCCTAAAGAGTATTTGTAAATTTTTAAAGATAGAAGTGAAACTTCTTCAATAAGAAACTTGGAAGTTCCTACGAAATATACAAAAATGAACGAAAAGGAAGTTAAAATAAATAATAGAATTGACGTTGATAATTCATCATATATCCAACAAAGCAAATGATACTACCATACTTCTAGATGTCCACGCCTAATGACCCAAAACTAGATTCAGACAAGAACTTTAGAGATAGGGTTCTACTGTAAAATAAGAATTATGGTGTATTGCATGTCTCTTGTTGCTCCAAAGGCCATGAGAAATGAGGAAGTAACCCCAGCAATTGAGACAAAACCAGTTCTTAAAAAACTTGTTTTGATCTAGGGCAAGCCAGAAGAGGCGGAGAAACCAGCAGAAGTTGTAAGGTTGGTCAATGAGGATAATGAATAGGTAGTAGAAACTATTGCTTCCCTTGAGAAATCGAAAGCCAAGGCTAATGCCCAAAAATTCGAGAAGAAAAGTAAAGCACCTTTAGTTAATGTATAAGGTGTTAGATTCCTGCTGTATTGTTTTCACAGTTAGAGATTGACTGTTTTTGCAAGTTATTTGTTGAGGCACATGTAACAATTTTTTTTAAAAAATAGACATATATTGAAATTATTTGTACTTATCTTGTATTAATATTATGTTTTGTATTCATTATATTCATGTATCCAATCAAATTTCGTATTATTTAAGCTTCAAGTATGTTGGATACAGCTGTTAAACCCTTACAAATTGAAATGAATCAACAGTATCCCTAAGAGCATTGGATGAGTAGCATGAGACATGCAATACAACATAACTTAATGGTGTATAACACGAGTTTTCTAATTGATAAAATGCACAAGAAATGACAAAATCGATAGATTTATATTAAGAAAATATGAGCAATAGCTTAAACGAAGATCTCTGTATGGCTCTGAGATCGTCTTGAGCTAGCGTTTGATCATTTGCTGTTTGAACTTATCAATATCAGCATGGAAGTTGGTTGAGATCATATCACTAACTTGTTCATAATACACTTTGAAGTTGCATACAATAGTTCAAACATCTTATCTTCAAATTTAATGAGGCATTTGAAGTTAATAACTTAGGTTATACATACAAGGAAAATTAATAGAAATGATAAACCAGATGCAAAAAGAAAAAATGATTCGTCATCTTTAAAATCACTTCAATAGTCACTTCTAGGTAGAGTTCTTGAAAATCAGGGTTCAACTCACAATTTCCTCATACGTAAATCAGTAGTGCACAATATATATCACGGATATCACACCTAAGGATAAGTGAGTATAAATATACTAGCTCAAGACTTGAAGCACAATTGCTATAGCTGAGATTGAAATAAATGCATGAGCTATGGTAACCACGCCGCATGATATTGCAAACTGAAGACAACTACATTTACATATAGAAAAACATTCAACATTGAGAATTGGAAGTTTCAAATTCTGAAGTCCATAAAAATACTGATAAATGCATCATTAAGTCATCAATAGATTTCGAACGTTTAACTTTTCAATACGACCCCACCCTAATTTTCTGATTGGACAACTCATATGTGTCCATGTCGGAAGCCTTTAGTTTGGGACTTCAATGAATCATTTGCCTACCTTGTTTAAATTTTACAAAAATTATTGTTGAGGGTGTTTGACACCCGAGAATAGAATTTTTGGAATAGTGGTTGATGGGAGAATGTGTGGTGGAAAAGTTATGAAAAGTTTTAGATTTGTGTGTAATATTATTTTATTAGGAGAATGTGTGGTTGAAATGGAGAAAGAGAAAAAAATGAAAATGAGAATGAGATGAGATGAGAATGGGTGCCAAACCTGGGCGTAATATGTAAATAAATTCTATTTTTCCATGTCCAACTTTATTCTAAGCTTCCAGTGTGCCTGTCTGTTTTTATGAAACTATCTGGAAGAAACTTCTAAAGATTGGGTGATATAGGGAAAAACTCCAAATAACAAAGCACTGGAAACAATAAAATAGATCACGACTTACGAAAAGTATGATTTTCCTATTTCTTCAGAAGGAAAAGTAAAATCAACCCCAAAGGAATAAAAATTGCACAGGAAACGAACATTATTAACTATATAGATTTCTAGTAATCAATATCTCTTCTATATTCTAAGATATTTATATTTGTCTAAATTCTATTTCCAAGCTCCCTAATCCCATCCCCCACCCAAAAAAAATGCAAGTGTAAAATGATCAAGATTTAATGATGATAGAAAATGAAAGCATAATGTTACTGATGAAATAGAACATATTCTGACTCTTTTCCAAATGATGACTTCACTAAACATAAGATAAATTAAATTTGTCATAATATATACGTGAATAGTGAAATTTTGTAGTTTACTAACTAATTTTGACTTTACGTGCCAAATTATACAATTAATAAGCAACAACTAACTTTATTTATTTCTAAATGGTTAAACAAACAATCAAATTACCCTAAGTTGAGTTGCTGCAATTTGTAATAAGAAAGAAATAAATAACACCAATATTGATAACGGAGAAACCCAATTGGGTAAGAACTCCAGGACCAAGTCAGTTACCTCCATTATAGACAATACGAATTTACAGTAAGATATTGCCTAGCCAACTCCACTAGACTTTCTGATCTAATTCATGTAACCTCCAAGATCAGCTGAACCCACCAGCTCTCGATCTTCTGCAATTGTCTCTTCCAAGTGAAATTCCAAGAACTCCTCGTTCTTGTGCTTTTCCTGCGTTTGCAGTCTAACATCTCTCAACCTCCAACAGCCTCTGAAATTCAATTGAGAAAGTACCTTCCTAAGGATGTTTAGGAAGTAGGTGTTTTGGATTCT
>CAIGRB010162016.1:20710-66655 GCA_903798255.1 Fraxinus quadrangulata
ATTTTTTATTCCAGTGGACCCCACACATGTGAGTGGGTGTAAAATTTCTGGCAAAATTTATTCTGTACATATGGTTTAATCCTAGAAATATTAGCGTATAGTTAGCTAGAAAAACTAATTTATAATCTGGTTTGACATCTGTTAGGTGCCAAAGTCAACTAATTAGTATTCATAATAATTTGAGTTGCCCTTGAAGTTCACACTAACGTAGAAAACCTACTTCCATTTTTAATCCATGCAGGCCATACTTGAAAAACTAATTGTTGAAAAAAATGAGATATCGATTGACTTTGGCATGAATTTTGAGTGGGACTCGTTTCACTATTTTGAAAGATAAAGATTGATTTGTGTTCTCTTCCGTGAGTAAATCAAAATCATATATTTACTTGTCAAAATTGATGCTCGGGTGAATGAGAAATTGAATTTCAAAATGTGCCACTTAAAAGGAGTTTATGTTGGTGGAAAAATTAGAAATGTGTTTGTCCCACATAGGAAGTGGATGAAAATAAAAATCACTTTAAATATAGTTACACTTTAGAAGGGTGTAATCATGTGTAGCATAGATACTCTCTCCACGTACGCGCACGGGAGGATGCAAATCATGAACTGAAATAGGTTTCAGACCTTGAACTTATGTGTGAGCGCGACCTGTGTACACGAATGTCGGACCGAAAAGAGCAAAATTGGCCCCTTATGAGTGTCCACGTTTTGTTACATTTTTATTTTATTCAACTGACTTTTCATTTTTTGAAATAGTTGAACTCCTGTGGTAATTGCCATTAAGTGAGTGGGCAAGTTACACTCTCCAGAGCCAGTATGTATATGTCTAGTTTTCCTCTTTTCAACACAAGAATTCATCTAAAAATATATTTTCAAGTTCTGTCTGCATATTTTTTTTCCTGTTTGAGTCTTGGTGGTTGTATTGTTCAGGCACTAAATTAGTTCGTCGAAATAGTATCTGTGGTGCTCAGTGTCTACTAGTTTTACTGTTGTATCCTAGAAAATGGACGCTCGATTTAAACCTCAAGCATAGACGGTGAGGGAGCAAATATATTTTAAGGAAACTGTGTGTGACACATGCCTTGGGTTAAAAGTTTACTGTTTAATTTATTTTCAATTTTAATTTGTTTTTCAATTGCTAGATTATTAAATCTGTTATAATATTAAATCTGTTATATTCAAAGTTATATGCAAAAACGATATGTGAAAATTCGATATTTAAATTCTTGCATATACAGTCATTCTTGCATATACGATAACTCTTGCATATACGGTAACTGTTGCATATACAACATCTGTCTTACATATACGGTATCCAGTACTGAAACACTCGTTTAACAAATTTAAAACAGATTCTTTATTTTAGATAAGTTGTTTCATTTGGTTTATTGAAAAATAATATTGGTTTATTGGAAACCAATATTTGTTTCATTTTCAGAAATGAAAACCGAATCAACTAATATGGATGTAACCCTAGCTAGGCCGTGGGCTCTACTAAGGCTCAAGGGCCAAGTTCTATTATAGCTCAGATTGTGGCTAGATTGTCAAGTTATGTTGTGAGTCAAACAATTGGTCATTCCCTTACTGTCCCGGTTAATCATGATGAAAAATCAGAGAAATTCAATGGCTTGAATTTCAAGAGATGGCAGCAGAAAATGTTATTTTACTTGACCACCTTGAATCTTGCGAGATTTTTGACTGAAAGTGCTTCAAAACTCTAAGAGGGTGATGGAGATGTTCAAGTTGTCAGTGCACTTGATGCGTGGAAACATTTAAATTTTTTGTGCCTAAACTACACCATGAACAGCTTAGCAGACTCCCTATACAACGTGTATAGTACTATGAAAACTACTAAGGAGTTGTGGGAGTCTTTGGACAGAAAATATAAAACTGAGGATGCCGGAGCTAAAAAGTTCATTGTTGGAAGATTCTTAGATTATAAGATGGTGCACTCCAAAACTGTAATCAGTCAAGTGCAAGAATTCCAAGTGATTATTCACGAAATTCATGTCAAATGAATCATGTTGAGTGAAACTTTCCAAGTGGCTGCAATTATTGAAAACTTGTCCCCCGCGTGGAAAGATTTCAAGAATTATTTAAAGCACAAACGAAATGAAATGAATGTCGAAGAACTGATTGTTAAACTTCGAATTGAAGAAGACAACAAGAGTTCCGAGAGAAGTGGTTCAATCCTAGTGTTGCCAAAGCTAATGTTGTAGAACATGGGTCATCCGGTGGCAAATGGACTAAACTAGGACCTAAAGGTGGAATTTGTAAAAGGAAGTTTCAAGGAAAATGCTTCAATAGTGACAAAGTAAGTCACAAATCTTCGGAGTGCAGATTGTCAAAGAAGAAGAAAGAAGCAAATGTAGTTGATTACATTGCTCATGATGCGTTGGAGATGAATCTCGCAGCCGTCATTTCTGAAGTGAATATGGTGGGTTCTAACTCAAAAGAGTGGTGGATTGACACTGGTGCTACGAGACATGTGTGCTCTGATAAAGAGCTGTTTATGGCTTTCGAAACAATTGAAAATGGAGAAAAGTTGTTCATGAAAAATTCAGCAACTTCTGAAATCAAGGAACAATGAAAGGTGGTTCTGAAGATGACTTCAGGAAAAGAGCCGACTCTTAAAAATGTGCTGTATGTGCCGAAAATCCACAAGAACCCAGTGTCTGGGTCGCTTTTGAATAAGCATGGTTTTCGTATTATATTTGAGTCATACAAAGTTATTTTGTCAAAAAGTGGAATGTTTGTCGGAAAATGTTATGTTTCCAATGGTATGTTTAAACTAAATGTAATGGTTGTTAAGCCAAAAATGAATAAAGTAAACTCTTCTACTTACTTGTTTGAGTCTTCCAACTTGTGGCATGGTAGCTAGGGCATGTTAACTATGATACTTTACGTAGAATAGTTAACTTGAATTGCATACTCGAGTTCCATATTGATTCCAAACAAAAGTGCAAATCTCTTGTTAAGGCAAAATTGACAAGGTCATCATTTAGATCAATTGAACGGAATACAGAACCACTTAATTTAATTTACAGCGATATATGTGATTTAAAATTTATGCAAACGAGAGGTGGTAAAAAGTATTTTATTACTTTTGTTGACGATAACATAAAATAATGTTATGTGTACTTACTTAAAAGTAAGGACGAAACTATAGAGAAATTTATTCTGTATAAGAATGAAGTTGAAAATCAACTTAATAAGAAAATTAAGGTATTGAGAAGTGATCGAGGAGGTGAATATGAAGCATCATTTGCTGAATTCTGTGTACAACACGAAATCATACATGAAACCACCGCACCTTATTCACCGCAACAAAATTGTGTAGTTGAAATGAAAAATCGTATCTTAAAAGAAATGATGAATGCAATGTTAGTAAGCTATGGATTACCTCAGAATATGTGGGGAGAAGTTGTGTTATCAGCAAATTACCTTTTAAGTAAGGTGCCCCGAAAGAAAATGGAAAAGACCCCCTATGAGTTATGGAAATGAATAAAGTTTTCGTATAAATACTTACGAGTGTGGGGGTGTCTTGCTAAAGTGGCTTTCCCAATACCAAAGAAGGTGGGGATATGCCCGAAAATCGTAGATTGCATCTTCATTGGATAACACATAACAGTAGTGCTTATCAATTTCTTGTGTGTGAATCTAAAATCCCAGATGTACACAAAAACACGATAATGAAATCGATAAATGCTTCACTCTTTGAACATGTATTTCCTTACAGATCTAAAGAAGATGCAAGATCTTCTAAACGAACATATGAGACTATAACTGAAAAGAGTCAGGATCAAGAACTAAAAGAGGAGGTTAAGGTTGAACCAAGATGAAGCAAAAGAGAAATGACAGAAAAATCTTATGGTTCAAATTTTCTGACCTATGTACTAGAAAGTGAACCCCAAAACTATCAAGAAGCTGTGAACTCCTTAGAAGGATCTCAATGGAAAGAGGCCATTAAAAGTGAAATAGATTCAATTTTTCAAAATTATACATGGGAACTAGTGGATCTTCCTTCCGGAAGTAAACCACTAGGTTACAGATGGATTTTTAAAGGAAAATGAAAGCAAATGGAACTATCGAAAAGTAGAAAACCAAATTAATAATAAAAGGTTACTGACAATGGGAAAGCTTTAATTACTTCGATACATATTCTCTAGTAACGAAAATAACATCTATTAGGATGATACTCGCGATTACTGCTATACAAAATCTTGAAGTATATCAAATGAATATTAAGACTGCCTTTTTGAATGGAGATTTAGAAGAAAAAATCTATATGGAATAACCCGAGGAGTTTTCATCTCCAAAGCAGGAAAAGAAAGTCTGTAAATTAGTGAAATCATTATATGGCTTGAAACAAGCACCAAAATAATGGCATGAAAAATTTGATAATGTCATGATGGAGTGTGGATTTAAAATTAACGAGTATGACAAATGTGTTTATGTTAAAAACACTGAAAATGGTTATGTCATTTTATGTCTTTACGTTGACGATATGCTTATTGTTGGTAGTGACAATAAGATGATTAAATTCACTAAAAATATGTTAAATTCGAGATTTGACATGAAAGATATGAGCTTAGCTGATGTTATACTTGGAATCAAAATTTCAAGAACATTAGATGGGCTCGTTCTAAGACAGTCACATTATATAGATAAAATTCTAAAAAAGTTCAGTAAGGATGATACTGGATGGCTAGAACATCAATAAATACAAGTCAACATCCATCCAAGAATAAAGGTAAAAGTGTTTCTCAAGTAAAATACTCAAGAATTATTGAAAGTCTGATGTACTTGATTTGTACAAGATCAAACATAGCCTACACAGTCAGTAAACTGAGTAGATATACGAGTAATCCAGAATATGATCACGGGAAAGGAATAGTAAGAGTACTAAGGTACTTGGGATATACTCGTAATTTTGGACTGCACTATACCAGATATCCAGCAGTCATTGAAAAATATAGTAATGCTAATTGGATATCTAACATGAAAGACTCAAAGTCCACGAATGGATTTGTGTTCACATTCGCATGTGCAGCTATATCCTGGAAATCCTCTAAACAAACAGTGATANGAAAGTGAACCTCAAAACTATCAAAAAACTGTGAACTCCTCATAAGGACCTCAATGGAAAGATACCATTAAAAGTGAAATAGATTCAATTTTTCAAAATTATACATGGGAACTAGTGGATCTTCCTTCCGGAAGTAAACCACTAGGTTACAGATGGATTTTTAAAGGAAAATGAAAGCAAATGGAACTATCGAAAAGTAGAAAACCAAATTAATAATAAAAGGTTACTGACAATGGGAAAGCTTTAATTACTTCGATACATATTCTCTAGTAACGAAAATAACATCTATTAGGATGATACTCGCGATTACTGCTATACAAAATCTTGAAGTATATCAAATGAATATTAAGACTGCCTTTTTGAATGGAGATTTAGAAGAAAAAATCTATATGGAATAACCCGAGGAGTTTTCATCTCCAAAGCAGGAAAAGAAAGTCTGTAAATTAGTGAAATCATTATATGGCTTGAAACAAGCACCAAAATAATGGCATGAAAAATTTGATAATGTCATGATGGAGTGTGGATTTAAAATTAACGAGTGTGACAAATGTGTTTATGTTAAAAACACTGAAAATGGTTATGTCATTTTATGTCTTTACGTTGACGATATGCTTATTGTTGGTAGTGACAATAAGATGATTAAATTCACTAAAAATATGTTAAATTCGAGATTTGACATGAAAGATATGAGCTTAGCTGATGTTATACTTGGAATCAAAATTTCAAGAACATTAGATGGGCTCGTTCTAAGACAGTCACATTATATAGATAAAATTCTAAAAAAGTTCAGTAAGGATGATACTGGATGGCTAGAACATCAATAAATACAAGTCAACATCCATCCAAGAATAAAGGTAAAAGTGTTTCTCAAGTAAAATACTCAAGAATTATTGAAAGTCTGATGTACTTGATTTGTACAAGATCAAACATAGCCTACACAGTCAGTAAACTGAGTAGATATACGAGTAATCCAGAATATGATCACGGGAAAGGAATAGTAAGAGTACTAAGGTACTTGGGATATACTCGTAATTTTGGACTGCACTATACCAGATATCCAGCAGTCATTGAAAAATATAGTAATGCTAATTGGATATCTAACATGAAAGACTCAAAGTCCACGAATGGATTTGTGTTCACATTCGCATGTGCAGCTATATCCTGGAAATCCTCTAAACAAACAGTGATAGTCAGATCTACTATGAAATCTAAGTTTATAACTCTAGATAAATGTGGTGAAGAAGTTGAGTGGTTACGCAACTTCTTAGAGAATATTCCAAAATGGTCAAAACATGTGCCAACAATTTTCATATATTGTGATAGTCAATCAGCAATTGGAAAGGCACAAAGTAACATGTACAATGATAAGTCTAGACATATACGTCGTAGACACAATACTATAAGGCAATTACTCTTAAATGGAGTTATCACTATTGACTATGTAATGTCAAAAGATAACATTGCGGATCCGCAAACCAAAGGGTTAAATAGAGATTTAGTTCGAAAATCATCGAAATGAATATGACTTAAGCCCTTGAATGAATAAGTTAATATAAAAGAAACCAAACCTAGTTGATTGGAAATCCTAAGATCTAGGTTCAAATGGACAACCTAATTGTAATGACTTAATTAAATCACTATAGAGGATGTTACCTCCTGTCTATTCCTATGATACAACAGTGATGCTCGTAAAGATGAAGGATAAGCAATAGGCTTTTAATGATTCTTACGCGTCGAAATTCGAACCAAGTAATGTGGGTTGCTTGCAATAAGAAATCACCTATGTGAGAGAGAAGTGGGGCCGCTTCTAAGGGAATTGTGTGGGGTAAAATTCTTATGAACTCTCATAGAACCAGGCGTATATTCATGGCCAAAATGAATATAATAATGAAAACTGAAATGTGTTAGGAAGAATCATGTGGAAAGTATATAATCGTTTACATAAACGGCCGAACAATTCAAAGACATCGCATCTACTGATCAACTAGTAAAATAAATATGCTTTCACAAGGGAAGGTTCAAAGGGAAATACCCATCTATCCTATGCAGGTTTCAACCGTTGAACTTTATCACCAAGTCTATTTGTGTCAAATTTATGTGCCGCTCCCAATTTTCATTTATATGGGGGATTGTTGGAAAAAAATGAGATATAAGTTGACTTTGGCATGAGTTTTGAGTGAGACCCGTTTGGCTATTTTGGAAGATAAAGATTGATTTATGTTTTCCTCCGTGAGTACATCGAAATCATCTATTTACTTGTCAAAANAACATCGAAATCATATATTTACTTGCCAAAAATAATGTTCGGGGCAATGAGAAATTGAAACTCAAAGTGTGCCACTTAAAAGGAGTTTATGTTGGTGAAAAAATTAGAAATGTGTTTGTCCCATATAGGAAGTGGATGAAAATAAAAACCACTTTAAATGTAGTTGCACTTTAGAAGGGTGTAATTATGTGTAGCATAAATGCTTTCTTCCCGTGCGGGTGCAGGGGGTGCAAAATCATGGACCGAAATAAATTTCGGACCTTGAACTTGTGTGTGGACGAGACCTGCGTACACGAATATTGGATCGAAAGGAGCAAAATTAGCCCCTTAGAAGTGTCCACGTTTTGCTACATTTTTATTTTATTCAAATGACTTTTCATTTTCTGAAATAGTTGAAATTCCTATGATAATTGCCATTAAGTGAATGAGCAAGTTACAATCTCAAGAGCCAATATATATATGTCTCGTTTTCCTCTTTTCAACAAACACGAATTCATCTAAAAATATATTTTGAAGTTTTGTCTGCATATTTTTTTCCTGTTCAAGTCTTGGTGTTGGTATTGTTCAGACACTAAATTAGTTCGTCGAAGTAGTATCTGCGGTGCTTAGTGTCTACTAGTTTTACCGGTGTATCCTGGAAAACGGACGTTCGATTTAAACCTCAAGCACAGACGGTGAGGGGGCGAATCTGTTTTAAGGAAACTGTGTGTAACATAGGCCTCGGGTTAACTGTTTACTGTTTAATTTGTTTTCAATTTTAATTTGTTTTTCAATTGCTAGATTATTAAATTTATTATATATAATTGAATCAGTTACATTCAAAGTTATATGCAAAACGATATGTGAAAATCCGGTGTTTAAATTCTTGCATATACGGTAACCATTGCATAATCGGTAACTCTTGCATATACGGTAACTCTTACATATACGGTAACTGTTGTATATACGGTATATATTGCATATACAGTATCCAATACTGAAACACTTGTCTAACACTAATGTCACTTCGAATTACTTCAAAATAAATATTATTCAATCTAGTCATGCATGTAAACTTCACCTGTTTATATTCTAGTCGTTAGGTGAGGAAAATATAAATTTACTGTGAAAATTATAATGCGTTTGTCTATTTTTTATTTAATTCAACGCTATAGGATAGAAGAAAAACAACAATGAGGAAATTCATTGACTATGGAAGGCGATGAGAAAGCGGGGTTATCACATTTTTAATCCATGCCAGCCACACTTGAAAAACTAACGTTAGTTCAAGTTACTTTAAAAGAAATATTATTCAATCTAGTCATGCACATAAATTCCACCTATTTGTATTGTAGAGAATTTGGCTGTTATGTGAGAAAAATATAAATTAACTGGTTAGTTAGAAGATAACGCGTTTGTTTATTTTTTATTTAATTCAATGCTATAGGATAGAAGAAAAAGCAACGATGAGAAAAATTCATTGATCGTGGAAGGCGATGAGAAAGCAGGGTTAGAACTTTTGCGACTGTATAAAGTATGTTTTTTTATTTTCTAATTTCTGTTAAAATAAACTATGTGGAATATACTATCTTAGATAAATATTTATTATGTATGTTGTTATGATATTAATAATTAATTTTACCATACGAGGTGTTCTTACTCAAATATTCAGCAAACAGCTGAGGGAATAAAAGAATGACGATCAAAATATGGCTAGGAACTCTAGCCGACTAAATCACAAGAAACATAATATTTTATTGACACAATAAAGACAATAAACATAAAATAAAATACAATACGAAGGGATCTTACTCAAATGTTTCAATTGGAGGTTTATGAAAAGGCAGAATGAATGAAGCAGAACAGGAGACCGGGTTGTATAACTGATTTGTTTTTCGCTGATTACTACTTAATGAGCAATCCGAGCCTAAAAACTCCATTTTTCCAAATTTTGTAATTTTTTACTAGACTTTTTTTAACGATATTTGTATAAAACAATATTAGATCAAAGTCCTAATCCATCTTTCAAACCCACGAGTTTGACTTGAAACATCAAAATTGCCTCGAGGTCAAACTAAAACTTGAAGAGGATTGTGATCATGATCAAAACTTCATTCACTAAATAGCAGTGTTCTAAGTTTTTGTTTCACATTAGTTTCAAGTTTTTAAATGATTTTATCTATACAAAAGTTAAAAAAATGACTTTGTCCGATAAATAAAGGTAAGATTGAAGCTATGGTACTATCTACATTTTGTAATTATGATTTTGAGATTTACCGTTTTGTTAAAAATTTCGAAAGTATGTATAAAGTTACGATTAATCTATTAAATAGGACCCGTGTAGTAAAAATTGAAATTATGAAAAATAGTCTAGTTTTTGCATTTCGAAAACATAAAAATTGTATAATTAACTAATTATAGTGGTTATTAAGTAAGTCCATGTTTGAGCCCATATTTTCAACACTCATTTTCAACTATATATCCTCCTATGAAATAATTATACACGCATTTCAAATTTTTTTTCTTATTAATCACACATTCTGCAAAAAATCACTATTTCATAATACATTTTACCCCAAAAATGAGAATCAAACAGGGGGGTATTTATAGTTTTAGATATTTGATATGTATTATTTTAATTATTATATATTTGTTTTACGCTTAGACATCGCCTATGCTTATCAAGCTTGAAGTTTGGTTTCTACGTCTAGTCATACTTTACGTTTTTTAAAATATTGCTCAATAATTGATAGTCTTTCAAATTAATAAATCATGTAGACAGCTTATCTATAAATTCGCTTAGCTAAAAATACGAGAAAATTAATAAAAATAAATTAAAAAAATGGTTCTCATTTTTCTTTAAACCATCTACTGTTTGATGGAAATTGGTAAAGTATAAAAACAAGTGACTTTATGTCCAAATTCGGCCAAAATTTTATCCAATAGTCAAATTATGAAAATAAATAGACTAACATGTTCTATTCGTTGAATAAATGATTGTGGTATATTTGTAAACTCAAAATCAATTTTAAATAAATGAGAAATTGTGGTCCAAAGTTAGAAGGAAAATAGAGAAGAAAACCAGCATAAAACCACTGCTCGAGTGGCAGCCCAGTCTCAGGTGAGCAACAAGGTTTCTACTTTTGGCTCTCGAGAGACGCTACAACGGTAGATGAGCGATAGAATGGGTTGCACATTTCATGAAAAATGCTGAGTTTTGGACGTGTCTCTCCAACCACAACCCCCACCTTTTATATAAAGGATCCCCTGATGCCATTTAGTTATTCTATATCATATTCTTTGTTGGTTTATATTAAAACACTTCATCAAAATGGTTTTCTTATACATCAAAGTCATGATTATGGTAGAGATAGAATTTCGTTCGAGTTCGCAGGTCTACATAATTTGGAATGCTCCTTTGCGAGACATGATTGTTGTATCGTGGGAGATGTTGAAAAATTGTTAGTATCGATTTGGGACAAATTCATTTTAAGGACAAAGTGTTAAACACTTGCCTCGGCCAATTTCATCACTTGTATTTCCTTGTTTAATTTTCTGATTTCTTTCAAATATGTTTTGATTTCAGAATTTCTTTTCTTCTGTTTACATTGGAAGGTTTGAATTAAATAATGTAATGGCTTTTATTTGAAGAATGGAAAGGATTGAATCCGTCGTCACATATTCAACCTCAGTAATTATCATTTTGTCATCTCAAATCCTATTTTGGTAAGTTGAAACCATGTTCAATTCCACGAACGTAAAAGATACAACTGGAGAATATAATTCATGCACATTATTGGTGTAATATCCCCAACAATTTTAAGATGAATTTTTTCGTTCATTTTATATTATTCATTAATTTCTTTGCATGAAAAAAGTAATAAAAGGATTGGACTCTAAAATTTGATTGAGTGATTTAGACACCAATTTATGTTTGTATGCTCGGATGAGGTTTTGTGCAACTTTTTAAAAAATTGAACCGATGCATACATGAGAAACATTATGTTATTGTATGAAATTGTGTCTAACTGTCCATGTCATCCATTGGATTTGTGAATGATGAGTCGATTGTGATGAGATATGGAGTCACTTGTAATGGTAAATCTAGACATATATGTCGTAGACATAATATCATAAATGGTTGATCTCATTGGTGTGAACTCGTGGATTCATTAAGAGGTTTACCAAGAGATCAAGTATACTACATATTAAAAGGAATGAGACTAAAGCCTATTACGTTAGAATCTTTGTAATGGTAATCTTACCTTGTTAACTGGAGATTTCAAGATCTTGATTCAAATGGATAACTAAATTCAAAAGATTCCATGAAGCACTTAGTAGATAATTTCTACTCAATCTTATGATAATCAAATTGCTTTCTGTGAGTGTTAATAGGTTAAGATATACTTTTAATAATTTTTATATCTTAATTAAGTCAAGTGGAGCAGGACATAATATTCTTAATAGAATGTCACTTATGTAAGTCAGAAGTGGGGTCGCTATATTGACTGAAATTCTCAAAAAACACTTAGAAAACCTAAAAGTGATGAACACAATCAGAACCGAAACGGTTTAGGGAAGACATCGTGTGTGTACTGTTGTTTTGGTTTTCACCAAAGGCTGAATGAATCAAGAAATCGCGTTCAACAATTAACAAAGTAAATTTAATAGTATTTCACTAAGGAAGGTTCAAGACCACAACAACCTCTCCTGATGCAATATTTTTTTGCTTTATCTCTACTAGTGTCTGCATTTAGAATTTTCATTCTTGTAGGGGATTGTTGGAAATTGGTTAAGTATTAAACCTTGAAAAGTGACTTTGTGATAAACTTCGGCCAAATATTCGAACTTGATCCGATAGTTAAATTATAAAAATAAATAGACTACCATATTCTATTCGTCGAGTAGATGATTATGGTATATTTGGAAACTCAAAACCAATTTTGTGTGAATGAAAACTTACAGTCCAAAGTTTAAAGGAAAATCGAGAAAAAGCAGCATGAGATCTTTGTTCAAGCCTCAGCCCAACGCCCGGTAGCAACATGGTTTCTATTTTTTAAGCTCATGTGGCAAGCCAGCTGTAGGAGAGTAACAAATTGGGTTGGGACCTTTCATGAAAATTGTTGAGTTTTAGGACGTCTCTCTCCAACCGCAACCCCTCGCCTTCTATATAAAGGACACATTGGACGTCATTTAGTCATTCCATATCATATTCTTTGTTGGTTGCATTAAAACACTTCATCAAAATGGTTTTCTTATGCATCAAAGTCATGATTATGGTAGAGAAAGAATTTTGTTCGAGTTCGTTAGTCTATGTAATTTGAAGTGCTCGTATTGTGAGATGTGGTCGTTGTATCTTATGAGATGATTTTCGAAAAATCGTTAGTAGTAATGTGAAGTAAATTCATCTTAAGGATAAGGTGTCAAACACTTGCCTTGGCCATTCCCATCACTTACATTTCCTTGTTTAATTTTCTGATTTCTTTAAATTAAATTTTGATTTTAGAAAAATGACTAACTTTCTTTTGTTTATATTGAAAGGTTTGAATTAAAGAACGTAATGATTTTCATTTGAAGAATGGAAAGGATTGAATCCATTGTCATCTATTCAACCTCAGTAATTATCATTTCATCCTCTCAAATCCTATTTCGGTAAGTTGAAACTATGTTCGATTTCATGAGCATAAAAGATACTTTTTGAGTATATAATTCATGCACATTATCAATGTAATATTCCCAAAATTATTTAGTAAACACTTTTTGTTCAAACACATTTTTTGTTCATTTATAATTTTATAAAACTTTTTGTTTGTGGCTTCAGGTTATGAAGCCATTAATCAGATTGTTTTTTTAACGTGAATCAGAAGAACCTAGAAGGTAAAATGCTATTGGATATCCTAAAACCTGAAAATGTAGAAGCAAGGAAAATTTTAATGAGTGCAGGAGCTAAAGAAGGTTCATCACTTGTTGATGATACCACCAGTTGTGAAAATTACTTGAACTCAAGCATGATGTTGAAAGATCTTATTATCAAATTTGGTGCTTACCTGGAATTTGGTTTGTCAGGAACATGTGAAACACTGTCCAAGTAGCAGTTGTGCTTATTACAACTGCTGCATCTGATTACGCCTAAAGAATAACGTAGTAATTATAGCACATCTTTGGAGTGTCAATTCCACAGGGAGATGAAAAAATACTTAAGGGTTCAACAAATAAAGGTTTTTCGTGAATTGTTTGAAAATGATTTGTTTTTAGAAATAAAATTTAAATATAAGTAGATCAAGTAATGAAATTAAAATCAATCAATTAAAACTGTGAAACGTTGGAATTTCCTCAATTGGATCAGATCATTTAACATCAATTATTCATTTTTTAGAACTCAATTAGAGGCTTTCATCTCGACACTCTAATAGAAAGATTTATCGTTAAAAACCAATTTAATTCAAATGTAACCCTAAAATCTAGATTTTCTCTAACAATTTTCCACAATTATTTTTTGAAATCAGATTATAAATCGACCAAATACATCAAGCATAAGGTAGTAAATAGTCACACCAATAAAATAAATGAAATTTAAAATCAACGAGTATTTTGATCTTTCGATAGAAAAATCATGACTAATGTCTATGAAAAATCTAATAAGAGTAAAACCAATTTCAAATAAATTTATGAAGAGAAAATCTAAACCTAAAATTATTTAACAAGAAAAATAACAAATTATATAAATAAAAGACGTGAAATCACCAAATTCAATGAGTTCCTCCATTTTTTCACCAAATTGTTTAGTTCTTCATAGAGTTCTTGAACAAAAAATGAGAGAAAAGTGTATTGAAGTGTTCCTAATATGTATTTTGCTGTTAAGTATTTGTAGGAGTCAAAAATTGGATGAAAATCACGTCCAAATTGGTTTCCAAAAGAGTTCTAATCGAATAAGGAAAGTTGCCTTCACGCACGTATTTTTTTGTCTCTGTACAGCAGTCAGTATTTTGGTCATACATTTCTCAATATTTGATTTAAGCATTTCAAAGTGATTTGAAAAGATAACTCAAATGAATAAAAATTTGATAGAAATAGATTTCTTCCAATTCGGACGTTTACTATGCCAAAAATGGGTCTCAATCGTTGGCTAAAATTCTGGAATATATCTTGTGCGAATTGAAAATTGATTTTGATAATATTTCATTCCTTTTTGAGTTTCAATTACATCCAATTATCTCCTAGAAATCTTCAAAGTATCTTCTTGTGGTTCGAATCAACTATTGAGTATTTGTAATTTGGTCATCAAACTTTGAATTTTGCCATTTTTCGCTATTTTTGCATTCTTTTCTCTAATGCTTCATCCAAATCTTATTGTCTTCTACCAATTAGCTTTTAACTCTTTCAAATCCCCATTTAGCCTTACGAACCAATTTTTGGATATTTGCAATTTGATCCATAAACTTTCATTTTCTTTCATTTTGGTCTATTTTCCCTTATTTTTTCTCAATTATGCTACATTTATCATGTTGTCCTGCAAAACATAAATTGCATAGAATTAAGCCATATTCCAACATTTAACTAATAATTTTTCATGTTTTGACAGTAAAATAAGTGTGTAAAAACGCACTTATCAAACTCCCCCAAACTTGAACTATTGTTTGTCCTCAAACAAAAATATATTTTAATTCTACACAAAACATGGTTTGACAACCTGTCATATCTTAGGATTGAAATTCAGTAATCAAGCAAATGAACACTTATAACAGTGCAAAAATTAAATCAATATTCGCCTGTTACATGTTTAATTCGACGTGTGTGTATGAAAACTCATGTCAACATATTCAGATTTTGATTGACTCAACACCTGACCCATTGCAGTCAAATATATACTTACATCGCTCTAGAGATACAAACCCCCAAACTTATGCTTTTCACTCAATTTTCTTAGGGTGTATTTTAAGTTGAACTTTTCAATTCTATTTCTTACCCTCTCTTAGTTTGGATATATCTCATTATTACATGCTCACATTTCAACAAGTCAAGATTCTCCTATAGTTTTGATTGCTTCTACCTGTAAGACTAAACTGAGTTACTTGCTTCTCATCAAATGTGTAGTTTTATCAATCGAATGTCTGGAGCTCAATCAATGTACTCTGTGTATTTTTTTTTTCATTTTTCATGTTTTCTCCACTTTTTTTTCGAACATCTTCTCATTTGCTTTCTATATAACCCATGTAGCGAGTTTTATATCGATGACTCCCAAATTAGTTGACCATAGGGCACTAGATTTTAAATCACTCTTATAGGCTTAATCACCAGAGTTATATAGGCTTGAGAACATGTTTTTATTCGTTCAAAGATTATTGCAATGCTTATTTTCATTTAGACATTTAGTTTCTAAAACTAGCATCTAACTTTCACCTCATCTTCATCTCATTGAGTTTTAGACAATCTACACAAGATTTTCATGCATAGAATCTTTACTCATCTCAATTTTCATTTGTAACGGCTTAAACATATCCAAACTACTCTATATTTGGATTATGGATCAGTACTATAGAGGATGTTCGATTTCACTTACTATGTTCAACTATTTTTTAAATAATGAACCACATCACTAACTCAATATATCAAACATGAGTAACGTGCATAGAGAATGTTAGGTTTTACACAAACATGTTTTGACTAATCTAACACTGTACTATTTTCATTATTCACAGCCGATACATATTCCAATAATCACATCATAGTCGGCACAGTTATCAAACTCACACAAGCACACAAAAATATAATTAGAATCTAATGATAAAAGATAAAAACTGAAAATGAATGAATAAAAACTACAATTTATTTTTCTTTAGACAAAAATTGCATTAAATAGTGAATTGGTGAATGCCCACCCAAAAAATTATTTGAAATATTGTCCTCAATGTTTAGATAATCACAAAAATGCTAAACTGAAAAGCACGTGAAGAACATGACGAATGTACAATAAGGTAAAGAAAATGGACTTAAAATACTCCCCCGATCAATATGGAGGTGGTAGATGGAAACTGGAGCTGAATGCACCATCAATTGGTGGTGGAGGGAGTCGTGTGAGTATCTGTTGCATCATCTCGGTCTGCCGTGTAAGCTCGACCCCTATACTTCGAATGTGTAGAGACTACTCTCGTACTTCATTCTCGATTTTACCCAAATGGTCCCAAGTCTCATTAGCCCTCAACTAAATCCCAGACTCTACCCACATAGTTATTCAGCCGTCCACTCAAAACCTCAACCTCCCGTCTTGTGGCCAATGACTCTCTACTGGTAATGGAAGCAATGTTCATAGTGCATAAAATATCATTCCTCACAGTCAGGATATCCATGCCCATATTCCACGTTCGACCATTCAAGACCCCTGATGCCTTGATTTTCATACCAACAAGCTCAAATACATGTAATGAATGTATGTAACGTGGAAAATTTTTAAAACATGCTTAACTCTTCGAAAACTCGTTTTGGTCAAACTGCACTAAACACTTGGTTTTCGATCCACTTTGCAACTCGATATTCCAATGCCCTTAAAACTCATCAAAACACATTTTAAACTACAAGGAGTGCATGCATGTCATGAATTTGGTTCTAAAAATATTTTTAAACTTGAAAACACATGTTGATCTCGGAAAACTCAAAATTGATTGGTTTGCCTCAAGCTACGTGATTTCTACCCCAAATCAACTAAGTACGATTCCAACACCCACCAAAACATACTTAGGTATTTTTTTGTAAGATAAATAAGTAAAATAAAAAATATTCAATGGTGACTTGTGTGACTTGTGCAATGCAATACACAACAAACTATGATCCCCCAACCAAAGTGGACATTGCCTTCATGGTCTAAACATGCCTACAAAAGAAAAAAGGTGAAATACCACCTAAATACCAGAGTAAATCACATAGGGTCAGAACGATGGTTAGCCTGAAAATACTCAATTGGAAGATCCTCAATTTCAACGGCTCCATTATCGAAAACTTGTTTTACCACAAAAGGGCCATTCCACTCGGATCGAAGTTTTCTTGGATGCTTGTAAAGTCTAGAATCATACAAGTAAACTTTCTGATTTTGTTAAGATGTCTTTCTAAGAATGGTTTTATCATGAAAAACTTTCATTTTTGTCTTGTAGATTCTAGAACTCTCATAAGCATCATTCCTCAATTCTTCCAACTCATTCAATTGAAATTTTCTAAACTTGGCGCCCTCTTCTAGATTGAAATTAAAATATTTAATAGCCCAATAGACTCGGTGTTCAATCTCTATAGGTAAATGGTAAGGTTTTCCAAAGATAAGGCGATATGGTGACATGCCTAGGAAAGTTTTAAAAGCCGTACGATAAGCCTAAAGTGCATCATTTAGTCTTAAAGATCAATCTTTACGATTAAGGTTCACTATTTTCTATAAGATTTGTTTAATTTATCTATTAGCCAATTCTACCTGTCCATTTGTTTGGGGTGATAAGCAATAGAAATCTTATGAATGACCCCATACTTTTTCATGAGTGCTTCGAATGAACGGTTGCAAAAGTGTGTGCCTCTGTCTCTAATAATAACTCGTGGTGTGCCAAACATGCCTCTATCACTAATAATAACACATGGTGTGCCAAATCGGGACAAAACGTTTTCTTTTAGAAACTTAACAACCGTTTTATTGTCATTAGACCTACAAGCAGAAGCTTCTACCTATTTTGACACGTAATCAACTGCTACAATGATGTATAAATAACCAAAAGATGGTGGAAAATGTCCCATAAAATCAATTCCCCAATAATCAAATATTTAAATTACCAAAATGGGATTTAGGGGCATCATGTTATGTCGAGACACATCACCTAATTTTTGGCACATTTCACAAGATCTAGAGTTTTCATTAGTGTCATTAAATAAGGTAGGCTAGTAGAAGCCACACTATAAAATTTTCACAGCAGTCTTTTTTATAGAGAAGTGGCATCCACATGCTTGGGTATGACAAAAACTTAGCACACTAGGTATCTCCTCATTCGCAACACAGCGTCTTAAAATTTGGTCGGACAATATTTAAATAGATGTGGATCATCCCAATAAAAATTACGTTCCTCAATGAAGAACTTCCTCATGTCCTGTGCGTTCCACTCTCTAGGAATCTCACCTACAGCTAAATAATTCACAATGTGAGAAAACCATGGTAAACAAGAGATAGAAAATAAATTCTCATCCGAAAATTCATCTCTCATTGGCAATGTGATTGAATTGTCTTTGAAAATTAGCTTTGATAGATGGTAGGCTACCACATTCTTCACTCCATTCTTATCTTTAATGGTGATGTGAAATTCCTGCAAAAGTAAAATCCACCGTATTAATCGCGCCTTAGCATCCTTCTTTGTAAGAAGGTATTTAAGGGCTGCATGATCTAAGAAAATTGTGATGGGAGAGAAGATCAAATAAAATCTAAACTTATCAAGCGCAAAGACTACGTCTAGTAACTCTTTTTAAATAGTGGAATAGTTCATTTGAGCACCGTTAAGAGCTTTAATAGCATAGTAAATCACAAAAAGCTTACCTTCTCTATATTGCCCTAGAACTGCACCTATCTCGTAATCACTAGCATCACACATGATTTCAAATGGTAGTGTCCAATTAGGTGGTTGCATGATGGGTACTGAAGTGAGTTTCTCAATTAGTGCTTTAAATGCATAATAACATTCGGGAGTCCATTTAAAAGCAACATCCTTGTTTAGAAGGTTATACAGTGGTGGTCTAGAGATAGATGAAAAGTTTTGTATAAACATTCTATAGAAACCCATATGACCTAAAAATGATCTAACATCTTTTACTGTCTTATGTATGGGCAATTTAGAGATTAGTTCAATTTTAGACCTTTCAACCTCTATTCCTCTAGAAGAGATCACATGCCCTAAGACAATCCCCGAAAGTACCATGAAATGACACTTTTTCCAATTTAAAACTAAGCCTTTTTCCTCACATCGTGTCAAAACTCTCTTCAAATTTTACAGACATACATCAAAAGAAGTTCCAAACATAGTCAGGTCATCCATGAACACTTCCATGAAATTCTTTCCCATGTCACTAAATATACTAGTCATTCATCTTTGGAATGTGGCAGGAGCGTTACAAATTCCAAATGACATCCTACGAAAGGCATAAGTGCAAAAAGGGCAAGTAAATATGGTTTTTTCCTGATCTTCTAATGTAATTTCAATTTGATAGTTACTGGAGTAACCATCAAGAAAATAGTAAAAAGGATGATCAGCCACACGCTCCAAGATTTAGTCTAGAAAGGGGAGAGAAAAATGATCCTTATGGGTGACAACATTTAGTTTTCTATAATCTATGCACATACGCTAACCACTCACTATTTTTGTAGGAACCAATTCACCTAATTCATTTAGTTTCCTATAATCTATACTCCTCATTATCAAAACTAACTAGGATTTCAGAATTTAAAAGAAAAGAATTCAGAGGGTCGAAATCGGTGTTTACAGGTATTTGCTCCTAAGTGAATGCATCGATCATGAATGTTTGATGACACTCATCATCCTCCTGTGGCTGCCTTGCTATGTGAAAAATATTAACTTCTAAAGTTATATTTCCAAAAGAAAGTTTTATTAAACCATTCCTACAGTTTATAAGAGTGTTAGCTGTAGCAAGAAAATTTCTACCAAGAATGATAGAGATTTTGGAATTAATATTTACATTAACCTTCACATTCAAAATTAAGAAGTCAACAGAATAGTAAAATTTCTCAATTTGGACCAATACATCCCCGATTATCCCTATACCCAATGGTGGACTTATCAGCTAATTGTAAGATCGCAGAAGTCAATTTTATCTCACATAAACCTAACAACAAGTAAATTGCATAAAGCATGAGATTCACACTCATCCCTAAATCAAGAAGAGCTTGTGCAAACTTATGGTTTCCTATGACATAGGACACAGCAGGACAACTAGGGTCCTTATACTTCAGTGAGATCCTTTGCTTAATCACCGCACTCACTTGCTCTGCTAAGAAAGCAGTTTTCTTGACATGGTGCTTTCTTTTCACAGTGTACAAGTCCTTAAGGACTTTAGCATATGCAGGAACATGAGAAATCACATGCAAGAGAGGTAGATTGATTTTCACTTGCCTGAGGTGTTCTAGGTTTTCATCATAGACTTCATTGTAGGCTTAAGAGTTTGAGAAAAAGGTATTCTAACTGGGTTTTCCACCACTTTGTCCTAGGGCCGCTCTCCTTAGACTCACTAGACTCCTTTTCAGGTTCTATACGCTTCTGGGTTGGTTCTATGATTTTCTCAGATCTAGTGGTTATGGCATTCACTTCTCTAAGGTTGTTTTCTTCTGATCCCGAGGTTTATGCCATATGTTGCCTTTTAGGATCTGGTTGAGCTTAAGTTGAAAATTTTCCACACTCCTTTACAGCTAAGGCATTAGTCAACTTAGACATATGATTTTTTATCTCTTTGTTTTCCTCAACTACCTGAGTGATTATAGTTTCAAACTTCTGATTTATCTTATCATGTGCCTCTATAAAAGCATGTAAGGTGTCTTTTAAAGAATTTCTAGAGGTTGCGAGTTGATGTGAAGGTGCATTAAAGGTTCAAGACGGCTGAGCAGGTTGCTGGTTTCCAGATTTCTAGCTGAAGTTGGGCTGATTTCGCTACCCAGGATTGTAGGTTTTAGAGAATGGAGCATATGGCTTTTTGTATGTGCCTAAGGTGTTACAATATCCCTCATAAACTCCCCTCATGTCAGCAAACGTACTACACTCTTGCACTAGATGATCAGTTCCACCACACACAAAGAAGTGTCCAAGAGACTCAACACGGGATCCATTTTGTGCAGATTTTGAGTCCTTAGTACGTAGGGTTTCTAGTTTTCTAATGAGGGCTTCTACTTTGGCTCTAAGACTGTACTCCTTTCTAGGATGATAGATACCTGTGATAATGGAATTCCTTATGGTTCGTGACCTATTGGTACTCTTAGTAGCCCTAGGTCTAGTTCAAGTATGATCTTTTTTTGCTAGGTCATCTAGGTATTCTATAGCCTCAACAAGGTCTTTTTGTAGAAATTCACCGTTACCATCATCTCTATGAATTGATGCTCCCCAAGTGTTAATCCCTCATACAAATAGCTCACGACACGTCGACTCTCATAATCATGGTGAGGGCAAAGGGCTTGTAGTTCTTTATATATTTCCCAAGCTTGGTATAAGATCTCACTATCCTTTTGAATGAATGATGAGATTTGCTTCTTAAGGGCACTAGTCTTATGGTGGGAAAAGTATTTATTAAAGAACGTTTGAGTCATTTCAGCCTAAGTCCCAATCAAATGTGGTCTCAAGGAATATAGCCAACTTTTTGCTCTTTCTTTAAGTGAAAATGGAAAAAATTTAAGCCTGACTGCGTCCATTGTACCATGTTGATTGTGGAAGGTCGCTACCACCTCCTCAAATTCCCTAATGTAAACGTATGAATTTTCATTTTTGAGTCCGTGAAAATTGGAAAGAAGTTGAATCATTCTCGGTTTAAGATCCATATGTGGCATATTAGGTGGAAACATATGCACGATGGAGTGGATGTGCGTGTGGGACGAAGATAATCTTGTACAATCCTAAAAGGCATATCGCCATGTTCACTATCAGTCATGGTGTTGTGTAGTGTGGTGTTCGTGGCAATAAATGCAATATCAATGATATGGTTAGAAAGAGATCCAAACACTGGAAAAAGATCCTTATGTAGAGCTTCCTTGCTCATCTTGATCCCTACTCATAAAACACGAGAAAAAACAGAACTCTATGAGAATAAAATAAAAATAAGAAATAAGAAAATTAAATTAACTAAAAACAATAGCAAATGAATGATGTTACCCTTGTCAGTCGATCCCTCAGTGTTTGGTATTGTCTTCCAGGCTACGACGTTAAAATTTGATTACGCCCAAATAATAAAATGGTAATTGTAGTACAGCTTTGGGGTGTTGATTTCACAGGGAGATGAAAAAATACTTAAGGGTTCAACAAATTAGGGTTTTTCGTTAATAGTTTGAAAATGATTTTTTTTTCGAAATAAAATTTAAATATCAATGGTCAAGTAATGAAATTAAAATCAATTAGTTAAAATGGTGATAAGTCGAAATTCCGTCAATTGGATTTGATCATTCAACGTCAATTATTCATCTTTTATAACTCAATTAGAAGCTTTTATCCCGGCATTCTAATCGGAAGATTTATCGTTAAAAATCAATTTAATTGAAATGTAACCATAGAATCTCAATTTTCTCTAAACTTTTTCCACAATTATTTATTGAAATCAGATTATAAATCAACCATATACATCAAACATAAGGCAGTAAATAATCACACCAATAAAATAAGTGAAATTGAAATTCAACAAGTATTTCGATCGTTCGATAGAAAAAACATAACTAATGTCTATGAAAAATCTAATATGAGTTAAAACAATTTCAAATAAATTTATGAAAAGAAAATCTAAATTTAGAATTATTTAACAAGAAAATAACAAATTATATAAATAAAAAACGTGAAATCACCAAATCCCCAATGAGTACCTCCCTTGCTTCACCAAATTGTTTAGTTTTTTATGGAGTTCTTAAGCCAAAAGATAAGAGCAAAGTGTACGGAAGGGTTCCCAATATGTATTCTTCTGTTAAGTATTTTTAGGAGTCGACAATTGGATGAAAATCACATCCAAATTGATTTTCAAAAGAGTTCTAATCGAATAAGGAAAGTTACCTTTACATGCGGATTTTTTTGTCTCTACACAGCAGTCAGTTACTGATCATTAATTTCTCTCCCGATATTCGTTTAGGCGATTCAAAATGATTTAAAAAAATAACTCAAAGGGCTAAAACTTTGATATAAATAGATTTCTTCCAACTCGGACGTTTACTATGCAAAAAACGGGTCTCGATCGTCGGCTAAAAATGTGGAATATATTTTTTGTGCGAATTGGAAATTGATTTTGATAATATTTTGATAATATTCCATTCCTTTTTAATCTCCAATTACATCCAATTGTCTTCTAGTAATTTTCAATGTTAATTCTTGTGGTCTGAATCAATTATTGACTATTTACAATTTGGTCCTCAAACTACGAATTTTGCCATTTTCGCTATTTTTGCATTTGTTTTCTCCAATTCTTCATCCAAAGCCTATTAACCAATTAGCTTCAAACTCTTTCAAATCCCCATTTGGCCTTACAAACCAACTTTTGGATATTTACGATTTAGTCCCTAAACTTTTATTTTCTTTCCTTTTGGTCCATTTCCTTATTTCTTCCCAATTCCGATACATTCATCATGTTGTCCTGCAAAACATAAATTGTATAGAATTAAAGCCATATTCCAATATATTAACCAACAATTTTCCATATTTTAACAGTAAAATAAGTGTGTAAAAAGTAAAAACGCACTTATTAGTATCTCATACCGCTCTCACTCTCTCTTCAAGAATTGCTCACATTGATGTTGTTAAACATTGTGCTTAAAATTTTGGGCCCAATGACGCAACATATTCTAGATGGTCCTATGATGCAGCCCAAATTAAATTGAGTCCTGCCCATTTGAAAGAATGTAACTTGGCTGCCCATTTCCATTCTGTGTATTCTTATCTTTTGCTGAAGTGGGACTTTGGTTATTATTTTAAAGGCTGTGATGATGCCATTTTGAGATGGTACCACCGTTGGATGCTTCCGACCTTTGTATTATTTGGTTGACTCTTCATTTTGATGATGCTTTGAGATATTGTCTAGGGTTTTCTCTCTTTTGCTCTCCGTGTTTTCTCTCTCTGAAAATTCTTAGTTTTCGTCTCTAATATGTTGTTTCTAGATATATATTGGTGAAGTCTAGTGTAGATTACTATGTAATTTTGATGATTCTATTCTTAATTGAGCAGTAACCTTTTGGTTACTTGGTGTAATCGGAGTTGAGTGTTCTTGAGAGAAGAAATTGGGTCTGAGGGCTAAATCTTTTTGGATTTCTGTATTGTGACTCTTGTATTGATAATCTTTATTAGTTTCTAGTGGATTAGAGCGATAACATTTTGGTGGATGCTCAACGTGGTGATTAGCCCTTTCTAGGGTGAACATTCGGGCCTAAGGACAAGAAATCACTAGTGTTCTTTATTTTCTGTTATGTGATTGGTGTTATTTGGGACTGCTTGTTGCAACATTGGTATCAGAGCTCTTCGATCTACACATAAATCCTTCAATCTGAGTTTTTCTGGTGTTTTTGACGATCAAAACCCTAGATCTTTACAGATGTATACTGTTTTGGGTTAGATATTCATTTCTGCGAAGAAAGTAAAATAGTACTAGTATTCACTATTTTACACTGTCGAACTGAGACTTTCGGTAATGAGTTTCTAACCCTATTTCTCTTATCATCATTCGATCTGAAGATATTCTTGAATCTCTTGGTTGAAACTCCCTTGGATCTTCCTTTATCTAGGGTTTCATGTGAAAACCCTAGAATCTGAGGGGACTATGATTAACGGTTTCTTCAAGATTATACTAAGTTCTATTTTTCGAAGGTTGTGGAGTTATCTCCTTATCTGATCATAAACTTGTACATTTGTGTGAATCTATTCTGCACATTAGCACTCTGTGTATGTACATTTCTGGATTTGGTTTAATTTGCACTCTGTACATCAAAATTTGTCTTGATTTTAAACTCTCAAACATTCGTTGTTTTTCAAAGTTTAATATGGGAAGGATAAAAGTTGATGTTGAAATTTGGAATGGCAAAGGAGATTTTAATCTCTGGAGACAAAAATGAAGGCTTTTTCAGTACATAATAGATGTACTAAAGCCCTTAATAAATCTTGAGGTAAAGAAGTTGTTGATAATAAAATAATTGAACAAGGTGAAATTGCATGGAGCACTATTTTCTTGTATTGTCAGATAGTGTTATTTGAGAAGTAGGGAAAATTGCAGCTGAAATTTGGGCAAAGTTTGATTCCATTTATAAAACCAAGACACTTCCCAATAAATGTTACTTGTGGAAATAATTTTTTAGTTTCAAATTTGATCTTAACTGTGATCTTGAAACAAATCTTAACAAATTTAATAAACTATCCCAAGATCTCACCAACAGTGGTGAGACTCTTTCTGATGATCAACAATCTATTGCCTTATTATCATTCTTACCTGAAAAATATAAGGAATTGAAAAATGCCCCTGAATATAGAAGAACTTCTATCACTGTTGATGTTATTGTTTCTTCTTTAAGGAATAAATAACTTGAATTTAAAAGTGATTTGAAATCATCCACAAATGGAGTTGCTTATAATGTTAAAGGAAATAATTAAAAAAAAAAAACAATATCTATTCTTTAAACAAAAGTTTTGAAAAATCAAAAGAATACTCAGGAAACTCTAAAAAGAGCAAATTTAAATTAAATAAAAATAATAATAAGGCTAAAGGAAAGAAATGTTACTTTGTGGAAAAATTGTTCATTTCATAAAAGATTGAATAAGATCAGGTACATTCTTAATCTAAAGAGAAATTTAATCACTTTAGGAACACTTGATGATGAAAGTTTTGATACCATTACAAATAAAGGTATCATGACACTTCAAAAGGATTTTGCAAAAGTTATTCAGGTTAAAAAATCTAATGGGATCTATGTTTTGAAAGCTTTGCATTTATTAAATCAATCTATTGATACTACAATCTCATAGTCAGATAAATCTTAACTTTGGTACAAAAGAGTTGGACATATTAACGATAAAAATTTACATATTCTTAAGAAACGAGGTCTTTTTGGTACTGAAAGGATTGAAAGAATATCATTTTGTGAACATTGCATTCATGGTAAACAAAAGAAATTGTCTTTTGCTACTAGCATTCATAAATCAAAATATATTCTTAATTATTTACATGTTGATCTATGTGGGCCATTTATAATAAGTACTTATTCTGGTTTTAAATACTTCTTGTTCATTATTGATGATTTTTTCAAAGAATAGTTGGGTCATTCTTTTGAAAAATATATCTGACACTTTCAAAAACTTTACATAATGGAAACTCTTATTGAAAATCAAATAAACAAGAGTGTTAAAATACTTAGAACTGATAATGGTTTTGAATTTTGCAATGAAGAGTTTGATAATTTCTGTAAAAATAATGGGATCCTTAGACATAGGACAGTCTCCTATACTCCACAACAGAATGGGCTTGCAAAAAGGATGAATAGAACTTTGTTAGAAAGGGTAAGATGTATGTTGATAAGATCAGGTCTTCTAAAACTATTTTGGGGAGAATTTGTTTAAACTGCCTCATGTCTAATAAATAAGTGTCATAATAAATCATTGAAACATGATATACCTGATCATGTTTGGAGTGGTCATCAAATTGATTATTTTAAACTAAAAGTTTTGGTTGTGATGCATATGTACATGAAATGAAGGAAAACTTGAACCCAGATCTGTTAAAGGAATTTTCTTAGGATATGGTACATGTGTTAAAGGTTATAGGACTTGGTTGAAGGGTTACAAAGGTTATAGAGTTATAATTATTGGGAATGCTATCTTTAATGAGATGGACATGCCCTACATAAGAGAAATATGAATTGCTACCCCTGAAATTGATCAAAATAAAATTTTTATGGAATCCGAACTTTTTCACGGTGATCTAAATCGTGAAAATGATGATCAGTTTGAGATGAGACCTGATCAGGAACAAATTAATGAACGTGAACATGAAACTGAACATGTATCTGTAACTGAACTTGAACTTGATCAATCTAAAAATTCCTTTGAAGATTATCATCTAGCTAGGGATAGAGAAATAAGGGAAATAAGACCACCATCAAGATATGATGAATTTGAATTCATTACTGCCTTTAATGTTCAGAATTATTTGGACAATGAATCTAGCTCTTATGAAGAGGCTTTGAGGGAAAAATGCAAGCTCTTGGCTTGAAGCCATGAAAGATGAAATGCTTTCATTGGTTAAGAATAAGACTTGGGTCTTAGTTAATAAATCCAAAGGAGAAAAGGTTATTGATTGTAAATGGATCTATAAAATAAAATAAGGTGGTTCAAAAGGTGAAAATGTAAGGTTCAAGGCTAGATTAGTTGTTAAGGGTTTTAACCAAAGAGAGAGAATTGACAAAAATGAAAATTTCTCTTTTGTAGTTAAATATACCTCTATAAGAGTTTTACCTTCTCTTATTTCACAATTTGATTTTGAATTAAAACAATTAGATGTTAAAACTACTTTCTTACATGGAAATTTGGATGAGAAAATTTATATAACTCAACCAAAAGGTTTTGAACAAAAAGGAAAAGAAAACTGCGTGTGTCTTTTATAAAAATCACTCATGGTTTGAAACAATCCCCCAAACAATGGTATATCAGATTTGATAATTTCATAAAAGGACTTTATTTCCATAGAAGTGAATATGATCCATGTTTTTATTATAAAGGAAATGGAGGTCCTGATTCTTATTATCTTTTGCTAGATGTTGATGGTATATTACTTGGAGGATGTGATAAAAATCACTTTATGGTTTGAAACAAACCCCTAGATAATGGTATATTAGATTTGACAATTTCATAGAAGGATTTTATTTCCATAGAAGTGAATATGATCCATGTTTTTATTATAAAGAAAATAGAGGTCCTGATTCTTATTATCTTTTGCTATATGTTGCTGATATATTACTTGTAGGATGTGATATAACTAAGACAAACCATATTAAGAAAAAGTTAAAACAGGAATTTGAAATGAAATATTTAGGT
This sequence comes from Fraxinus quadrangulata, assembly GCA_903798255.1. Classification (NCBI taxonomy): domain Eukaryota; kingdom Viridiplantae; phylum Streptophyta; class Magnoliopsida; order Lamiales; family Oleaceae; genus Fraxinus; species Fraxinus quadrangulata. The sequence goes on from CAIGRB010162016.1 coordinate 48,819, forward strand.
CAAGCAAAAAGGATTCTTGGAAAGGAAATCGGAAGAAATAGAAGTGATTTTAATATGCTCTTACTCAACTGTCTTATATTTCAAAAATATTATATAGATTTTCCATGGATAAGGCTAAAGAAGTAATTCTACCTCTTGGTAGTCACTTTAAATTTTCTGTGGAATAATGTCTTAAAACTGAAATAGAAAGGAATAACATGGAGAAAGTTCCTTATGCAAACGTTGTTGTCTCTATTATGTATATAATGGTTTGTACTAGACTTGATCTTGATTTTGTTATAAGTGTTTTTAAGTAGATATAAGAGTAATCCTAGTGAATGTCATTGGGAAGCCATGAAACGGTTGTTAAGATACTTAAAAAGGAGCTTCTAACTTAGGACTGATGTTTAGTAAGAGTAAAACTGGAATTAGACTAAAAAGTTTTGTTGATTCAGATTTTGCTGGTAACTGTGATAATAGAAAATCTACATCTGTATATATTTTTACTTTAAATGATACCTGCATAAGTTGGGAGTCTCAGTTGCAAAAGATAGTAGCTCTGTCATCAATAGAGGCTAAATATATTGCATCTACAGATGTTGTAAAGGAAGGTATATGGTTGAAAATTTTGTTGGATGAGATTGTTTTTCTGGTAATAACACTGTTATATATTCTGATAGCCAATCTGCTATACATTTTAGTAGACATCCTATTTTTCATGATAGAACAAAACACATAGATGTTAAATTTCATTTTATAAGAGATATTATAGAAAAATGAGATTATGAAAATTGAAAATATTTCAACTAAGTGTAATCCAACAGATATGAGAAAAAAAATACTTCCATTACATAAATTTAGGGATTGTTTAAATCTCCTAAATGTTATTACTAACTGAGTGATTTTGCAGGTACATAAAGTGAATGAAATTAAAGGAGGAGTTAACCTCTAATCTACAATGAAATTCAAAGATGTCAAGTAAGGTGGGGATTGTTAAACATTGTGCTTAACATTTTGGGCCCAATGATGTAACTCATTCTAGATGGCCCTATGATGCATACCAAATTAAACTAAGTACAGCCCATTTGAAAGAATATAACCCGACTGCCCATTTCCATTCTGTGTATTCTCATCTTTTGTTAAAGTGTGACTTTGGTTATTATTTTTAAAGGCTGTGATGATACAATTTGGAGATGGTGCCACCATCGGATGTTTCCAACCTTTGTATTATTTGGTTGGCTCTTCATTTTGACGATGCTTTGAAGAACTCTCTAGAAGCTTGTTGCCTTTAGCTCTCTACCACTGTGTATAGATATATCTAGAATAGATACAGATATATTATATTATATATACAACGTTCTAGAATTGAAAAGAAAGGAGGTGAGCACCAACTTTGTTAGAATTAGGGTGTGACCCGAATTCTATTTAAATGATTATTTGGAATGCTATTTGAATCGACTAAAGAATTTTATTTGGAATCCTATTTGAAGTCTATTTGGTAAATTTTAGTTGAAATCGCCATTTGTGTTGAACCTGAAGAAATCAAAACATGGACAAGGGAGGACTTTTCGGTACAATTATGCTTGCCTGGCGCTTGAGCTCCCAAAGCAGTGAAACTGGCACATGCTTGGCGCCAATTGGAAGCTCGAGCAATGGGGCGGCACTCGCTTGGCACTCGAATGCCATATTCATTCGGCCAATGCCTGTTTTCGCGTTTTACACTCGTTTTCAGTACTACAATATTAAGACTAGCTTTTTGGACATTCCCTATATATTTGACTTTTCATTATATTTTATATTAAGTTAGACAAATTTTAACACAAAATCATTGTATTCTTTCTCCATATTTTAGCAAATTCTCATTTCCTCTGCAAATTATTTTAGGTAGATGGGAAGCATGCAATTAAATTTTGATACATGTATGTCCATCGGTGTTATTCAAGTACTTAGGTAAATGGGAAGTATGCAAGTAAATATTGATGCCAAGGCCCAATGGAGTAAAGTCTATATCATGTAAATGAGTATATAAAGTAAGAAGACGTCTTGATTGATCAATTGAAAAATATAAAGCTTGGCTAGTAGCTCGTGGATTCTCACAACAATATGGAATGGACTATAATGAGATATTTAGTCTAGCAGCAAAGATCACCAAAGTGCATCAAGTTTCTCCTAACAAGCAAAATATATATAATTAAAAAATAATTCTGAAAATCCACTACAATTAATCTCATTTAATGGTCCAAATAAGTGTACAAAATACATTTACTAGAAATTAGCATTTGATTCCGAATTTTGTGGTTAAGCTTTCTTTCTAGGGTTTTGCTCCATGTCTCTCCAAGGGCGCACACTGCGCCCCCTGTTCATCCAGGGCTCACATGGCCATGGATAAATAACAAAACCCTTCATTCTATATGCTTTTGATTATAAGGGTCCGTTTGACTGAAATGATGGAAAATATGTGAAAAGAAAATGAATCCCAAAGAAATAATTGCCTAAAATTTGTTTTCTAGAGAATTATTAATTAAGTGTGTTCGATTAGTATAATTTTTCATACGAAAAATTTTAAAATTTTGGATCTTTTTGTATTCGTTTGACTTTGTTTTACATGAAAATTGTTCATTAAAGTGATAATTTTTTCCACAATTAGTTATAAAATTTGTTTCCATTGCCAAAAAGTAAAAAAAAATAAAATAAAANAATTGTTAATTAAATGTGTTTGATTAGTATAATTTTCCACCTGAAATTTTTTAAAATTTTTGTATTCGTTTGATTTTGTTTTACATGAAAATTGTTCATTAAAGTAATAATTTTTTCCACAATTCGTTATAAAATTTGTTTCCATTGCTAAAAAGAAAAAAAAATGAAAATTTTTTTCCTAAAAAATTATATTTTATCAAAGTTTAGTGTTCGTTTGGCTTTGTTTTATATAGAAATTGTCCATTAAAATGATTTTTTTTTTTACAATTTGTTACAAAATTTGTTCCAATTGCAAAAAAAATAAAAAAAAATAAAAAAATAAAAATATTACCGCTGGAATTCCATTTTCCCACCACAATTGTGGGAAAAGGTGTTCAACAAAAACCAAGAAAATCAAACATGACTAAAAGTGGAAGTTGGAATTTGAAATCCATGGAAAAGTTGGTGCATCAAACATGTCCTAACATATTATTTAAATGCAAAAGGATAGAAGAAAAATCAACAATGAGGAAATTCATTGAATGGGGAAGGTGATGAGAAAGACGGGTTCTCACATTTTTAATCCATATCTGCAAGACTTTTAAAACTATTCTGTTACTTTGAAATACAATATCAAAAATATTATAGTGAGTTAGACTATTAGGTGTGGAAAATATATTATAATTTAAGGAAAGTAGGTGAGGAAATATAAATTTACGGTTCGGGGAAGATAACTTGTTTGCTTATTTTTAATTTGATTAAATGCAATAGGATAGTTTGCATTTTTCAATTTCCCCCAGATCAAATTGAAGTACTCAGAGCACTTTTCGAGTTTGCAGAATGAACACCGTTCAAGATCCAGATATCGTTGCCTTGTACAAAAAAATACACGAAAATCCAGAGTACTTGGATGTCCCCAATGAGATGACATTTGTGGAGTCACCTCTTCATACTGCTGCTTCAGAAGGCCGTACCAGCCTTGCCCTTGAAATCTTGAGGCTAAAGCCTTCGCTGGGGAAGAAATTGAACCTTGATGGTTTCAGTCCACTGCACCTGGCTTTGTGTAATGGACACACCAACACTGTGAGACGACTCGTGAAGCATGATCTGGAGCTCATTCGTGTCCCAGGGAGGGAAGGGATCACTCTTTTGCATGATGCAGTGGAAAAAATGGACATTGATCTTTTGATTTATTTTCTTCTCGTATGTCCATCCTCAATAAATGACTTGACCGTTCGAGATGAGACTGCTGTGCACATTGCTGTAAGAAACGAAAACTTAAGAGCTTTTAAGGTTTTGCTTGGTTGGATTAGGAGGACTGATAATAGAACAGTGTTGCGATGGAGAAACGAGGAAGGCAATACATTGATGCATCTTGCAGCATTAACAAACCAATCGCAGGTATCTTCCTATGACAAAACCTCCATTCATTTAATTGAGAATGAATTCCCTAAAAGCTCCTTTAATTATTTTTTTATCAATAAATAACTCTTTTATTAAACTTGAAGCTGAACCCGACCCATTGCTAGGAAGCGACGACAGGGCTCATGTGAGGCTTGTCCAAACCATTGACATTATTGACCCTATAAATCCCAAGAAAGTACTACAGCAAAGAACACAAAGTTTTTATCTAGGTTTGTTCTTAGGCATGTTTGATGTAAGAATGTTTTAGAATAGATTTTATAAAAAATTATATTTTTGAAAAAATAATGATTTAAAATAAAGGAAAAGTTATGGGTTCACGTGTAAAATTATTTTATTATAATATGACTAATTAAAAATGAATTTGAAAAAAAAATGAGTTTTGAAAAATCCGAACTAAATAGACATTAGGAATCTCGCATCCGAGTTGAGGTCTACTTTGATCTCCTATGCTAGATCTTCACCCTATTTCAAGGTCTAGAGTACAGTATGGATGATTACAACACTTTCAGTTTGAGATTAATTTCAAAGCCCACATTTTCATTCTCAGACAATCAAAATAATTTTTACAAATTTGGTAAACTTGATATAACTATTTTTGAAAGAATTCTGACGCAGATTTGAGAAGTTTATCCAATTAGCCATCATTACATTATTAATTTTGACCCTTAGGTACTTCCAAGGTCCTTTGGTATTATACAAGTATTTGAACTTTTTCTTCTGTATAAAGTATGTTTTTATTTCCTATTTCAACAATTTTGATTTTTTTAATTAATTTTTCTTTCAAAATAACTATGTAGAATATACCGTCTTAGATAAATATTTAACATTATATTATTATGATATTTGTTCAGATAAATCCTTCAAACGTACGAGATCGTTGACAATTAATAATATATATGATGAATAGATTATCGTCACACGATGAATAAAGTTCAAATTGAATTTTATTAATTTGTTATCAAATTCGAATATAACGGAACAAAAAATCTATATTAATTATTTCTAGAATAATCTACTAACTAACTAATATGACTTTAAACGAAAATATGAGATTTATGTGTTGGAATTTCGAATTTACCTATTATTATCCTATTTTTCAATTCTTGACCTATGTAACTTAGTGTGATTTATGTATTCATGACAATCGATAATTCCCATTTTATTTAACTCACACACACACACACACACACACACACTCTCTCTCTCTCTCTCTCTCTCGCTCGCTCGATAACTTAACATATTTTAATTATGACCCGATCCTATTTTCTAATTTGTATTCATATGCAAAGTAATGCATTCAACCACACGACTATTAATACGATTGCACATGTCATGCATGTTATTCCTAATATTTATTGCCCATGTTAAAAAATTGCAAAGTTTTAACTTATTGTGAACTTTCTAGCACTATAACGAGCAATTGATTACCTAATTAATGATTAAGCAATAAATAATTCAATTGAGTATACAAGATCAATCAAGAATGCAAATTGACTAAAATTTTTGAATTAAAAATAAACAAATATTGGGTTTTGTGACCCAAATTCGGTTTAAATTGGGTCTAGGGTTTCGTGTTTGAAGTATTGGATTTGAAAATATCAAAATAGGGCCCAAAAAGGAAATAAGTTAGATTGACGCTCGACTCTCGCTCGAGCAAGATGAGCAAAATTGAAACAGTGAGTCGCTCGAGCAACGGGTCGCATAATTTATTTATTTCTTTTTAGTTTTACGCGATTTTTGACCTAATTTCCATATTTTAGGTTATTTCTAGGGTTTAGACATCTCTTCTATAAATAGTAGACTCTTCATTCAGTTTAGACATGACATTATTGCAGAAATTGTATTTTCTCTCAATTGGTTGTAGTTAACAGATACTTGATTCCTCTACCAATTTCTTCTTCTTATTTACTTTTCTTTTAAATCTTGTTCTTGTTTATTATTTTGTGCGATCTATACTTCATATCGCGCCATATCGCCTCATCCTCAATTCCTAACAAGTGGTATCAGGGTCAAGGTTTAGCAGTTCTGCATAGCTAGGATTCGAATGTCTGAGGTTTTTGTTATTGATGGCTACCATGTAGTATGATATTTCGCTGTTGGATTGCAATACAAGATTTTCGTTGTGACAAGTGAAGATGAAAGCTATATTAGCGCAGATGGATTTGGATGATACATTATTGGGATTTGATAAGATACCCACAACTTAGACAACAGAGAAAAAGCAACGGAAGGATCGCAAGGCACTTTCACATATTCATCTTCACTTCGCAACCCCAGAAACGAAAAGAGGAAATATTAATAAGACCCTCGCATCTAATTCGTCATTGCGGCGAGGGATGAACGTAGGCTTATAGATTTGAGAAAAACTTGGAGGAATAACAAATCTAGGGATCCTTGATTGGCCCAAACCCACCTGAAATCTTTCTCTTTCCCTTAGGGTCCCTAACTAGGATCAACAAAAGAGGAGGCAAAACTCCTTAGGTAAAGATCTTGAAGTTCCAGCAGTAAAAACCTTGGGCAGAGGCCGCTTAGACAAAACCTTAACCTCCCACGAAGGCATAGCTTTGGATCTCCTAGAACCTCCAGGAACCGATTTCTTAGGAAGGGAAAATGCAAAAGTTTTCTAATGATTAGGGGCCACCAAAGGTGTGGCGCTAAAGTCAATTCAGACTACAAAAGAAACACAGAAAAATTAGATATCATTCGAAAACATAAGGAAAAACCCTTTGGAACAAAAGAAGCTAACAAAAATTTACACTGAGTGATTTGGATACAATGATCATAAAATTTTGGATTAGAGGGGGTGTAGTAGTCCTTCCACTTCACGAGCATCATAGCTCAAGTTAAGAACTGGTGCTATCAAAGCACGAAGCTCGCTAAAGGTTTGATCACGAAGGGGAACTAGTTGTCTATTCGCTAAAGAACAATTAAATAAGACAATTTCTCAAATATAAAGCAAGTAATCAACAAAAAGAAAAGCACCTGGTATATTCGCCATAAAGTGGGGACATAACCACAAAAGGGTGACGGTCATTAGGATGCATCACCTAGTTGTCACGAGCGAAGAAAAAACTTTCTTTCCAATTATGAATTTTGTTAGGAGTAGTTATAAGCTTCAAGACCGACCTTTATATTTTGGTGGCCTTATGCAAACTTCAAATATGGGGCCATATTAATATTAAGCCCCTATTTAACAGATTTTGATAAAAATTGATGGAATGTATGATTAAAAAGTTGTGGTTCTTGTGAAATGTGTAGTTTAACTTAATTGTTGCCTTTATCTTAGAAAACAATTAAATACAATTAAAAAATAATTAAATATAATCATAAAAATTAGAAGACAAAATACAAGATTTAAACTTTAGTACAAACATAAAAAAGGAAAAATAAAATAATAATAAGTGGATCGGGAAAATTCCAAAACAGATTACATGGCACATAAAGAAGCATTAGTTTAATTAAAATATTAATCAATACAATGAAACTGAAAATTTGAAAAAAAAAATATGGACAAATAAAATGAAATGCAAGAACTTAGAGAGATAAATGAAAACTAGTGCATTTAGTAGCAAATTCTTGAATAAGTGTAAGACCTACCATTAGAATATTAGAAAAAGTAATGGCCAAAAATTTTGAAGAAAGAAGAGTGACATTTTGTTTCTTGTTAAGCAAAAAAAAAAAAGAATGATGGTTGAGATGTTAAAGAATCAAATTAATTATAGACAGAGAAAGTAATGGTTGTGATATATTTATATGATAATAAATATATTAGAGATGTTCGTATTTTTCAAATTTTATTAGTTTATTTTGTTTACATATGATAATTCTAATTTAAAGAATTTTGTAATTATAATTTTCGTTCTTCTTCATCTTGTTAGTTAACCTTACATAATTTGAGACTCTCATCAAAGCGAGGACTTAGGCAATCGTCTACCCCGCCTATAGTCAGAGCCGATCCTAATAAGCTTTGGGTAGAGCAAAGAATTTCTTAATTATAATTTTTGTTCTTCTTCATCTAGTTAATTAGCCTTACATAATTTGAGACTCTCATCAAAGCGGGGACTTAGGTAATCGCCTACCCCGCCTATAGTCAGAGCCGGCCCTAATAAGCTTTTGGTAGAGCGAAGGGCAAGATAGTAGTATCCTTTCTGTGGGTGCGTTGTGTTGACCACTTTTACGGGATGGTAAATAGAGTGAAAAACCCGATCGGTACAAGTTCGATAGGATGATATTAAAGAAAGAGAAAATAATGCGAAAACAGGGTGAAAATGGATCCTAAGCCCCATAGTCATTGAGTTCCTATAAATAGCTATGCAATAATGGGGAGGACGATTCGAAGTTTGGAATTGCCCAGGGCATAACAACTCTATCTAAGTAGGGACACCAAATCAGTCTCGAATTTCATCCAAGTCCTTCTCGATAATATTAGTAAAAAATTCTAAGGCCTCGAAGACGTCATAGTGGAACGAAAACTATCCCCTAAACTAGAGAATTGTAGGCAATCCCACAAGTAGATGGATTCGCTCCAGAAAAAGGTCGTGTCTCAGAGTGATGAGATCCTTAAAAAAAAGATGCACATGGGGAAGAATCCCTAAGTCTATAAATTTTCACTTTAGGTCCTGTGACATATTTTGGGAGTCACTATGAGAAGACATAGTGATAAAAAAAAATTGCAAATGCTAAACGAAAGTAAAATGCAAAGAAAAACTTCAGAAGAATATAAACACAAAAAATGAGGTATCTACAACAAATATGGTAAAAACTCAAAAAGAATAAGTGAGAAAGTAACCTCCAATGAAGAATAATGGATTTATATGTATCCTCAAAGGGGATTAGAGATGTGGGATTAATCACCTAAACAAATCATAGCCACACAAATCATCTAGAAAATCATGACCATTAAATATCAAGAGGGTGATTAAGAATTCAAAAGAGACGGATACGATTAATGCGTAGTTGATATGCACATTAAACGCACACATGCCACTAACCTAGAAATACTTAAAACGCCTTGTAACGCACGCAAGTAAGTGCGGCAATCATAGCATGTCCCTTTAAAATGACCAACATAATCCACAACAAAGAAATATGAACATAAATAAGGTTGCATAATCCCAAAAGCTTAGCAAGTCCTAGATTTAATATGAATAGTGAAATCGGACTTTGGAAACTACTTGTTGAACCATGAAACGTGATCCGCAAACCTATTCCACTACTTGTAAAGCATAAAAGCAATACACAAGGGAAATAAGAGCATAAATGGTTCACCCAAACTAGGCAAATCTTTCTCGCATCTAGGCTGGACACAACCATCAATAATATAACACATGGATCAAAAAATAAAATATGATACTCTTAATATAATCAATTACAAGATAGCTATTATGATATTGCCATTTATCACCCCTCCCTAAATGACCATATTATCCTAAAGCTTGAAAGACAAATCTATAAATACTCTCATTTTTTAAGAGAAAAGCATGCAATTCAAATATTTCACTCTCAAATAGCTATTTTCCCTTTTACTACAAGTTTGAGCATCAAAACCAGAGAGCTTAGGAGGAGAAAATCATAGTTAGGTGAAAGGATTTGTTGACCTAATTTCTACCATCAACATATGTATTTTTTAGTAAGCACTGTTGGCGATATTGTATAGTGAAATGGTTGTTTGATTGAATGAAAAGTAATAATTAAGTTTAATTCGTAGGAACATAATTTAACTCTATGAAAATAGAAGCAAAAAAGAAATTAAGAAAATGAAGAAAAGATGAATAATGAAATTCGAGGCAAGTGATTAATACTTTCTCCTTAAGACAAAATTGTCTTGCAATGATGCTAACGAATTACGACACTTTTCTCCCAAAATACAACAGATCCAACTTGAGGTAGAAGCACTTCAAACCACAAGTAATAGCAAACTCGAATGAAATTCTTCCTTCTAAAAGGAAAATGATTTTTGGAGAGTTTTTGCAAGAGTTTTTTTATATAATGTTCAATATAAATGATATGGGATTTATAATAGACGTCCAAATGGTCCTATTTATAGAAGATGAGAGATTGTGAGTGAAGTATTATACCCCAAAACTCAGTGACCTTTACTAAGGGAAGCATCCATTGATGTCAATAGCCTAGCCTCTCGCTCAAGCGACAGTGACACCTGTTCATCAAAAAAAAATTGCCAGTTGTCGCTCGAGTTCTAGACGAGCAATGAAGTTAGGGAGAATTTTCGGTCAGTTTGTCCTCTTTTCTATCCAATTTTGGACTGTAATTTTTCATTCATCCAGAATTAGTTTTGAGATTCCAAATATACTATGATGATCTACTTGATGAGTAAAACAAGTTAGCATATTTATATTTATAATTTGACTATCAGATCAAATTCGAATATTTGGTCGAAGTTGACACAAAGTCACTTTTAAAATTTTATACTTCACCAAAATTTTCAATTTTTAAACTAAATTCTAACAATCCTCCACATGAATGGAAATTTAAATATATTCATACTATGTGAAAATATGATGCATTGTAGAGAGAAAGAGTAGAAAAACACTGCATCAAGTAAGGTAGCTTCTGGCCTTAAACCTTCCTTAATAAAATACTCTCGGATTTACTTGGCTAATTGGTGAACTTGATTTCTTGAACCATTTAGTCGTTGGTGTAAATCATAACAATAATACTGAAAGTTATTTGGTCGACCCTAAAATCACATAATAGGTGAATAACGCAGAATTAAAATTAACAATTAATAAACAACAAGTCTATTTTAATTGTTTCTAGATGGTTAGTCAATCAATTCAATTTTCCTATGGTTTGAATGCTGCAGTTATATAGAAAGCAGTAAATAACACAAAATATGAAGATGGAGAAAATTCATAACTGGGTAAAAACTCCGGGTCCAAGCCAGTAATAATCCATTATAAATTAATCAACTTACAGTATTGTCATACTCGACTAACTTTAGTACTTTCTGACATCCTGATTTTAATCACCAAAGCCTTCTTAGATTACGTGCTCATGCACCAACTCCCGGCTTTCTGAATTCATCTATCTCATGTGGATTAATGAGAACTCGTCGTTCTCCATCAACCAGAAACTCTGTCACCTTCCTTAATTTTCAGAACTCTGACGATGTTATGAAAGTAAGTGTTTTGATGTTTGGTTTATGTGAGGATGATGTTTTTCAAAGCAATGATTAAATCAATATGAAGGTTGAACTCTAGGAATGACATGAAATGATATGGAGGATGTAAACACTTGTTTCTCTCAATGCTCAACCTGTATTTTTTGAATGGTGGCGTCCATATATATAGTGAAGAGGTTTGGGTAGCATGGGTCGGATAAACATCTAGAAAAATGAGAATTAGATTTTTTCAGGATACACTGACGCCCGAGTGAGAGCTAAGTGACAGGCGAGCAATGGTGTGTCACTTGAGCGAAGTCCTGTGACAGACAGGCGACACAACTTTTGTTTTTACCGCTCAAACATTAGGTGGATGATAAGCTAGCGAAAATGCATAGACTTTTATTCATTTGTTCCATACTCGAACTCTATGACTTCTAACTTATTATTTGACGTTTTGACTTTTAAAAACTCTTTTACAATAATAGTTTTATCAAAAGATTGCCAACAACATTAAAACCTAAAAAACTCACCATTTGACATTCTGTGACAAAACACGTATTACAAATCAAAGTCAATTTAATCTAATTTACCCAAAACCAACTAACTCGACTGAATCTTACTTTTCCCTTGTCCAAACTGTTTCATGAAAAAAAAACAACTCAAATGTCAAGTATAAAAGCACATGAAATAGTAATAAAAATAAAAGTAGTTGAGACTGCTATTCATAAATTCAACCACGGAATTAGTTAAATTAAGATTCAATATCAATGTAAGCTAACACACCAAAACCAAACATTGATATCACTAAATATCAAAACTTCATATAGTTAATCATTCAAAAAATCATCTCTCCCTTACTACAAACTCTCCAAAATTTAAAATTAAAATTTAACGTCTCAAAATTAAAATTTAACACATCTCATTCATCTCTCCTTTTTTGTCACAAAATTTAACATCTCAAAATTAATAACTTAAAGATGCAGTTGATAGCATGCTCAAGTATAATCAATGAAAATATTTTTACATACTCAGCTCAAGTCTAAATGGAGTAAATAATATAAGTGACTCATGTGTGTTAAGTGCCACTAATATCCTTGTGATTAAGACTCCAAACCTTATATTTTTGAGAAATAACATATTAAATATCATTGTTAAATAAGTTTATTAATCTACTAATGAAAGTCAAACAAATAATGCATATTAGGACATTTAAATAAAAATCATTTTTCATGAAACATTATTCTTTTCTCCCTCTGACTTTGAGCACATATACATTTTCACACCATTTATATTTTTCTTTTTAAACTCATCATTTTTCTCTTAAATTTTTTCACATCTTATATGTAGACTCTTATCCATGAAGAGACTAAGATGATGCCTGTAACGAGTTTTGGGCCGATGACTTCAAGTAAGTTGACCATAGGGGATCAGGTTATGAAAAATCTCTCGAACTGAATTACTCGAGTCAAATAGGTTTCGAAAAATAATATAAGATAAAACACTTTTTATTAAATGATAAGGGGACTACACTTAAGTTTAGGCTATCTAAATTAAGGTCAATTCATGTTAAAGGTCACCTTACCAACAGATGACTCTCATCACAAATCTCACACACGCGGTCAAGATTCAATTACAAGACCATAGTGTGTGTAGTGCAGCTAGTACATGAAGAAACCTATATTAAATACTCCACATAAACCTAAACAAAGTAATGGAAAAATATGCTACATCATATCAATTAAACTCGTACTTGGTCATAACACACATATTCAAGTAAATTATATATCACGCTGTAATAAAGAATTTCCCCGCTATTTTTTCTCAATTTTTCAAAAATTTTATTTTTATTTTCATTTAAAAAATAAAACTACCTAAAAGTAAAATCAAACAAACAAAAAAATGAAATGCATGCACTAGTGAATGGATCAATTAAAAAGTATTAGCATTCAACAAAAGTGTCTAATCAATTATGTATATAAACACTCTTATCTTTAAGAGCACTGTGATCAATTTTTAATTTTTTCATTTACTCTTTTTCACCCAAACCTGACTAGTGGAAGACTTATCCCGAGTCAACTGTGTCATTAACTTAGTCAAATGACTTACTTGATGAGTAAGGAAGTCAATTTGGCCATCAAACTTGATTTCTAACTCTATTGAAATTCTGATTTCTATTTCTATTCAGGAATTTATGACAACAAGGCTTTATATGACTTAACTCGCCACAATTGAAACAGGCGGAGATAAACTTAGGTTCAAAGTTATATAGTCACTGATATCTATTCCTAGGTTGGTAAGTCATATGCTGTCTAGTAGGCTTATGTCCTACAATACTTTTGTTCTTGAGTTCAAGATTAAGAACATAAGTAGACTGGTTGGTAGTAGGGATAAAAATGGTTTTGGAAGTACTAGCCATATTATGATTGGTCTAATTATTTCCTAGACTTCCCTTATTTCCAACGGACTTGTTCAACTTAAAAGACTGTCCAGTTTTGAGATCCATTAGAGAAAGTAAGAAATTGAGACTTGAAATCTTCAAGTTCGCTCAGAAGGTTTTTAACCTGAATTTCTAATTTCTCATTCTCAACAATCAGCTCACTTAGATTTTTGGTAGAATCTTGAAGGTCAGCTATGAGTTTCTCTCTCTCTCTCTCTCTCTCTCTCTCTCTCTCTATGTCAAACCTTTTTCAATATGGCTTTATTGACCTTCATCATCTTAAGACTCTCATCAAATGACTTTTGATAAGCCTCCCGATTCTCATCCTCATCTTCAGAATCTTCCTCAATTTTCTCACCACTGTCTACTTCCTCAACATTCTCACTATCCTTATCAGATTCACTTTTAATCCTAGTGGTAAGGGACATAAACTTCTTTTCATCCTTACTGCTAGAGGTATCACTCTGAATAGTTGAATTGGATTCATCATCAGTCAGAGAAACCGCCAATGCCTTATCATTTCCTTTATTTAAGTTTTTCTTATAGCTAGAACATTCATTTCTATAGTGACCGAAACCTTGACACTCATGACATCTAACTGACTAAGATTTCTTACTAGAACTTCTAATATTTGCCTTATCACATTTGTCTTTCAGAAATTTACTAGGGGCATCCTTCTTCCTCTCTTGATGTTTTCTCCTATTTTTGAGAACTTTTTGAAATTTCTTTACAAAATAAGCTAACTCATCATCCCTAACGGTCTCAAGTTAGTAGACTCACACTCATCTTCCTTAACGGTGTTCAAAGCTATAGATTTAATTTTCTTCGGTTGAGATATGGTAAGTTTATAGATTTGAAGGGATCTTACAAGTTCCTCTATCTTAACTGTATCTAAGTCCTTGCACTCTTCAATTGTAGTAATCTTGGGTCTAAACATTTCAGGTAAGGATCTAAGAACTTTTCAAACAATTTTAGATTTAGGAATTTTTTTCACCTTGATTGAAGCTAGAGTTCACTATGCCATTCAACTTCGCATAGAATTCATTGAACGATTCATCATCCTTCATTCTAATTTCTTCTAACATAGTGATTAACATCTGCAGCTTGGAGTTCTAAACGATTTTGGTTCCTTCGTGTGTGGTCTCTATGATATCCCAAACTTCCTTCGCGATTTCAACATCGACACTCTTCTAATCGTAAGTACTCATTCATCTGGAATTTGTTTTGAAATTTCAAATATGCCACGACGATCTTCTTGGCGAGTAAAACAAGTTAACCTATTTATATTTATAATTTGACTATCGGATCAAATTCAAATATTTGGCCAAATTTGACACAAAGTCACTTTTGAAGTTTTATTCTTAATCAATATTTTCAATCTTCAAACCAAATTCCAACAAAAACTTTTTTTTGTTCATTCATAATTTTAAAAACTTGTTTATGTTTTCAGGTTATGAAGTCATTAAAATGGTTTGTGAATGTGAATGAGAAGAACTTAGAAGGTAAGACGGCATTGGATATCCTAAAACCTGAAAATGTTGAAGCAAGGAAAATTTTAATGAGCGCAGGAGCTAGAGATGGTTCATCACTTGTCGATGATTCTACCACTACTGAAAATTACTTGAAGTCAAATTTAACGTGGACAGATCTTATTATCAAATTTGGTGCTTACCTGGATTTCGGTATGTCAGGGAATACGCGAAACACTATCCTAGTGGCAGTTGTTCTTATTGCAACTGCTGCATATCAAGCCGCTCTCACTCCCCCTTTCGGGATTTCTCACATTGATACCACTCCTGTTTTTCCCAGCATCACTTCTGTCTATAATGCTACTACTTCAACCAATTCCACTAGCACCAACTTCTACAACAAAACCACAAGAATTGCAAAAATAAGTATATTTTTCAACACAATCGCCTTTGGACTTGCAATGGGAACGTGTTTTATACTTACACAAGATCCACTCCACTTGTTTCTCTTCCCATCTCTTTTGCTATTTTCGGCAAGCTATGCAGCTTTGGCATATGGAATATACCCAGGTACAGAAGCTCTTTTTCTTCCGTTGGCGGTGGGGTCATTAATCCTACTGCCTTTCTCGATGATAATTCCCTGGAAGATGATACTATTAAATGGGCTAATAAAGGGTGGAGAAAATTACTCCAACAACAACCCTGACGAGGTGAAGTATCTCATATTTGGTAACATTTATGAGCATCATCTAGGAAACCCACTGAAGAGGATGGTTAAAAGGAAAGCATCTAGATGAAGGTAGAGCATCGAATATTCTATCATGCCTCGCAATCAACATTGCCAAAAGCACAGATGGAAGGCCAAGGAAAATAATTTGTAGATTAAGCTTACAAAAATGAGTACAAGGATTTGTAGTGGTTGCAGAAAAAAATAAAATTGTCTCTAATTAGATTATAAGATACGAGTTTCTTTTGGTCAATGCAATCATCGAGAAAACCCATTTAATCTCAGTGGACAATGTCTTGCTGTTTTAATTTTCAAGTGTTATTTGAGGAAGTTTTCAACTTTCGTTTAAGCTGTAATCACTTAGCGTCCATTTAAGCCTCCGTTTGGGAAAAAAATATAAAAATGAGTAATGGACAATTGATTAGTACTTGTTGATCCGTCAGTACATTTGATTGAAAATGAAATTTGAACAATTTACAAATGGTTTATAAATTTGGCAAATGGAGGCTAAATTGAAGGGCTTGCACATATGGGCTATGAGTTTGAAACTCATGGATAAACCAAGTTTGTTATATTCAATGGTGGAGCCAAGATTCTTGGTTCGTGAGGCACTAAGGCAGTCAGCAGCATTACAGTAGCTGGAAGAGAAAGAGGCATCGTTTTAACTGAAAAAAAAAAAAAAAGGGCTATATACTTTAATCAAAAACTTTGTTAAGAAAACCTATGATGGTTGAAGAACAAATCCCCAAGTTCAATTTAATTAGCACATTCAATAACCCTGAAGACAACAAAGGAAAGTGTAGTCTTCTAGGTTAAAATCCTACAATGATGGTCAAAGCCAAAGCTGGGGAGGAAATTGAAACTTGATGATCATACCCCTTTGGACCTGGCTTTGCGTAATAGACACATCACCACTGTGAAGCGGCATGTTAGACATGATCCTAGGCAGGGCCTGTCCAGTGATTTTCGGGACTCGATGCGAACTCCATAAATTAGGTCCTCCAAAATTAACGTAAATGTTTTCAATATAATTACTATATGCGTCTGTACAATTGATCCTACAACAACCATTCATATAAGCCGACTATGCCACATTTATATGCGCCGACGAGACTTTAAACATTTTCAATATATTTAATAATAAGTTAGGGCAAGCCATTGCTTACTTGAGAAACAGAATTTCGATGAAAATTATGGAATCACACCCTCGAAAATTCCATGATCACATCTCGCAAGTCCGTAATCACATTTAACAGTACATCATTTCAATAATTTATAACAAACTACACATAATAACATGAATATGGAACACTTTTAGCTAAACTACACACAGTACAAAAATTATCTCATCATTTCAATTCCAAAGTGTTGACATGTGAGCATTTGAAGCATTTTCAAGGACCTTGAGATGCAAAGAATTTTATGACCAAATAGAAAGGGATTATCAAAACCTAAATATAAAACTGAGAAGTTGAATTTGAAATTTTCAAATGTAATTCTTTTCAACAAATTTTTCTGAACTATTTAATTAACTCTCACAAAACCTACTAAAATTATTCACAAAAGTGAACTGCAATCGTGCAAAGTTCAATCAACGACTTTTCCACTGTTCAATTTTTGAACTCTCATCTTCATGTAGAAATTCAGAATTAATTATTTTGGATAATAATTATATGCCAGAATGATTGGAAACGAGTTCCGATTTTTTTTACCCTTTGACATCAATCTCTCCTTCACTTTTCGAATTGAAAGATTAGAAGGCAAATTACCGCCACAAAAGCTCCTTAATTTAGGTAATTGTGAAAAAAAGATCACTTATTTTTGCCATTTGGGTTGGAGTTTACCGTATATTATGAAAAAATGCGCTATTTTCAGGGAGGTGCAAATTGAATTCTTAATTACAATATTTGTGCTTATGTTATTCAGACGATGTTGATTCTACTTCAGAGGAGAGAAGACTAAAGTTGTACATTGAGTAACAACACACAAAAAAAAAAAAAA
>CAIGRB010162017.1:0-15484 GCA_903798255.1 Fraxinus quadrangulata
CGACTCGTTTTTTATATCTCATTTCTTAACTTGATTTATTGATTTTTTAAACAAATTGTTCGTTTTTGGGCTTATTTAGTTATTTTATCTTTTATAAAAAATAAAAAATCTATCTTGCTCATTGATGGCTCGGCCTAGTCTGTGAACAATTTGGCTCATGGACAACTTGACTCGTTTGGACTCATGGACTCAGCTTGTGAGGCCAATTAACTTAGTCCCGAGCGCAGCCCATATTTTTGGCACGAGTCGAGCTCTCATGGTTGTAAGGATAGAGCATATTCAACTTGAATCATTGCTACCTCTAAGTGCCCAACCTGGTTCTTGAATTATTGGCGATGCATCCCGAATCCTAAAGTCTAAACAAATTCATCCTCTTGTCTTTGAAACATATGTATGGTTATTTTAAACTTTTCTTTCTGCACGAATTATTTTCGTGTATTCAACATTAGCTTATAATTGATTAATAATTGGAATTGGGTAAAGTCAAATCCAACACTAAACGCAGATACGAACATAAACGTTAAAACGCACAAACAAGCGAGCCAATTTACAACCATCAATGCATAAAGTACAAGAACATTAAATACGTTATTTATAATCATCATACATCAAGACTTATAATCATATCTTATAGATCAATCCCAATCAAACCAGCTAGTTCCATCAAGTTTTTTTTTTTTTTCAACGATGAAATCGATGAATTTCTTGTTGATTTGAGCAACATTAATTCATCATATCCTTACAAATTTGAACCGGAGAAACTGTCAATTTTTAAAAAATCGAAGCCAAACAAGGTCATACTATAAATGATTTTTTTAACATTTTGTATGTTTAAAAATAAATTTCTCAAAAGTATATCGAAATTGTTCAAAAACTTTTATATATGAAATAATAATAACTTTAGATGGTTTTCTTCGTTTCCTTTTGTGATGAATTGACATTTCGTGAATAGAAATAACTTTAAAAGTTCCAAAAGGCAACAAGCTTTAATATTCCATATCAAAATTGAAGGGATGCTTACACAAATACCCTTCCTTTTGATATAATTTTGAAAAATCATGAAAAACATAGATTAAAACAAAAATACACCAACTTCATTCAATAACACGAATTTGTACCCTAAAAAGGAGAAACAAATCAGTAGCTTAAAAATTTCAATTCTTCCAAACTCCAAATCAAGGAAAATCGAGATCATAAGAAGAAATCTTGCATAAATCAGGCACAAACAAGATTAAGATTGCTTCAACTATTTTTTCATTAAAATTTTCTTTCTCAAATCTGCAAATAATCAACTAAAATCTACATGTTTTTTTTGTTTTTGATTCAATTAGTTCATATTTTGTTTGGTTTTGATATTGTTGGGGGTTCTTTTTTTTTGGTGGCACATATGAAATTTTATCTTTAAGTTAATAATTTTGAGTTAGTATATATTAAAATTCAGATTTGTATTAATTGGATTGAGCTAATATATACGAAAAATCAATTTTAGATCAATTTCAGTGATGCGTGTAAAGTGTGTGTGACAATGAGAAAGGAAAAAAATGATACTCTGTCATTTTATTTTATTTTTTTGGAAAATGTCCATCTATCTCATTTGAATTCATTTAGATTAATTAAATAGATGCATACATGTGTGTTCATGAAAATTTAAATATGAATATGAACTGAAATCTTGTTTTACATTAAAAAGTAACACGAAATTTGAAAGTTACATTCTCTATCACTTTTTTCTAAAAAGATCGTAGTTTATCTCATTTGAATTCTTTAGGATCAATTAAAGAGATTCATACATGTGTGCGTGTAAAAATTCGAATATGAATATGAATATGAATTCAAACATTGCTTTACATTAAAAAAGTGACATGATGTAACACTTTATTTATATTTTTGCATGAGTTAATTTACTAAAATCAAAAGTGATATACTTTATCACTTTTTCTTTAATAAGTCTCACGTTATTTTGTTTGTATTATTTTTGCAAAGATAGGTAAAATTAATGTCTTCATTTGTAACGAGACAAATAAAGACAAAATAACAAATATAAAAGTGAAAACATAAATTGTCATCTTGATAGATTGCACATACAACAATCTTTGTTTATCACAATTTTTTTTTAAGAAACTAAAATTTGACAATATTAAAAAGAGACTAAATTGTCACCTTTGTCATTGATGTGCAATTCTATCAATTTAATGGGGCCAAAAAATTAAACAAACAAGTGAATTACTACAAATATGATTATCTATTATGCATCAATTTCAAGTCCCAAACTGTTTTTTTGCTGTAATATTGAAGGTTCATCACTAGATACGTGTTTCATAATAATTGACAGGCAATATTCAATAATGTGATACAATAATTGTAATTGTCACAACTCACAACAACTCATTGGGGCTGCACATCTTTCTTCGAACTTTGAATCTTCCCATTTCTGGGTTAAAGGGTGTATGGAAGTAACATCCGACAATTCACATAAATTCGGCGTGCTTTGAGTATAAAAATAGAGATTGAATGAAAGGAGGGGTATACGGTCGATGTAATACATGTTTGATCATTCTGATCTTCGTCGAACTTTCTTATTATTGTTCATAGGAAACTGCTAATGGTGACTGTGTTTCCTACTTCCACAGCATAGCCGGTGAAGCACAAATATTGCAGATATAGTGCCAAAAGGAATCACCCATCTGTCACAACAATATCAAGGAAGATCAAAACTCAACATAACATTTGGTAAGCAATAATTAACACAACAAGAAGTATTATGTGCAAGATTTCAATATCTTTCTCTTCTTCAATACTCTCCACTCTATGCAACCTTTCATGCCAAAGTAGTACCAAAATTTCTTCAAAAATTCAATTCTTATTTTCAACACCAATCCAGTTTTTCTTTCCTCTCGTCTCCTTTTCCTTTTCTTTTATTCCCGATTTCAATTGTATAGCTGTATGGTTAGTATGCAGTGTTGGACATGACTAAACACTTTAATGATATAAGTTCTTGCGAAAGTCCACTTTGCTAAATAAGCCATAAGAGAAAACGTCTCATTCCTGAAGTTGAAACAGTAATAGCAACTTTCAATTTGCAGACCACGCCGAAGAATACAGCAAATATGTTCATCTAAGAAACAAAAGATAATAGATGTTACCTGTCCAAATCAAGGATGGGGCTATATACGAGGGTTTCCCAAGTTGAGACGATAATGTGCCAAACTGGATTGTAATAAAGAGCTTCCGCGGACCAAAACAAGCGTGTATACGTCTCTAAGAATATAAAAAGTATCCACGCTCCAATCTCTACCAAAATAAACTTTATTATAAACCGACCCAATATCACCATGACGAGTGAAAAGGCCACCAACCAATTAAAGAGCCTGCGATTATATTCTTTGATGAATAGAGATTTTGACTTCCCTAACATCTGCATTATCAAGATACATGTTTAAAAGAAAATATTCAGAAGAGGTGACATGAAATCTAAGAAGACACGTGAAGTTCCTCGAAATTCCCTAACCGCGGAGAAAATGATCAAAATCAGCACAAGACAAATGAAGAGATAAGAATATTTCTAACCTTCATCACTCTAAGTTCATAGCTAGTTTTAGAAGGTCCAACACATTCCCTTTCAAAGCTTTGGTTGCAAAAAAGAAATCCAGCATTAAATTTAGCCATAGATGGAAGTTTAAGGGCTTGAAGCTGGTCCATTTTGTCCTCGCATTTTGTATATAGTGCCTCACATAGTTTTGAAGATTGACATTCATTTGCTAGTATGTAATTCCTGTATACCTGCACAGACATATCAATAAGCACAAAATCTAAGAATTGCTGATGCCAGACTTTTAAGTTTTGTTTCAAAACCTTCTCTATTTCTTCAACCAATTTCTCAGCCGATCTCTTAGCATGGTGACGACCAAAATGTTGCTCATCAAAAACATTCAAAGCCGCGTCTTTGGAAGCTTCATGAGCTTTCTGAAGAGAATCCTCGGATGCTGGTAAGCCAAGGTTACCCATACGATCACTGTAAAGTTTCAGACAGCGATCGAGAATACCCTTATTAAAGACCTCAACAAGGGAGCCTGTCGATGGTATCTTCCCTTTGTTTATGGCTTCAAGAATCTGGAATGAAAGTTTATAGAGTAATAAAAGGAATCTTACTTCAGAATGAACAGATACGTTGAATGTCGAAAGGATTTAATATAAACTGAAACCAATATGGGTTAGAAAAAGAACCTGCTCCAAAAAAGATACAAACTCCTTCCCAGTGAGAGGTTTACCCTGGACAATCTTTGGACGGATGATGGAAGCAACAATTTCTTTCAATCTCTCCCTCTTCTGTAAGTATATTGGATCGAGCTCATCATCCTTCATGTCACAAAGCTTTGTGCGCTGGATATGAGGCTGCACAACAATTCACAGATATACACGCACAAACGTTTAATAATGTCATCTAAAGCTTAATATAAAGCAAATGCCATGAAGAAGGTACTACACATGCTATTATATGTGTGCCCATGGGAAATTGAATGTTAAAGCTTATTATGCCGATGGTAAGGAACTCAGTCGTTTGTTGATTATTGAAGTACGCATAGATTAAGCATTGATAAGTGATTACGACAATCAGTGAAAAGGTGAGCTACTTCTTGATTCGGTATTCTTGAAGAATATTATCAAAATTTATTAATTCTCACTCCTAACAGATTTTTATTTGAACCCATAAGTCAATTAGTCTGAGAAGCCCTCCAATTACATGAACAATAATCCAACTACTTTTATTCAGATATGAACTTTTCAGAAACTCCCATCAGATCTACATCAGTTAATGTAACATTAAGGCATCTTCTGCCTCTCTAAACCATATCAGGCAAGCTCTTGGATGCAGAAGTGGCAAGCACAAAAATCCAAGTTATCGAAGAATTTACTTTGAAATTTTCTTCAATATTCGTATAAGCACTTTGATTAGTTTGTTTGCCTCTTATCATGCCGACATCAAAAAAGATTGAATTCCGTGGGAATCAAGAACTTGACAGACTTGCCCTTTCGATGATGTTTAGTTTTGCATTACCCAAATATGATTCTCCCATTCTCAAAACAATTAATTGCAAAATAATGGTTACCAGCGACTCAACCGAAGCGGAAAGAGGTCCAGGGTTCAACTTAAGAGAGCTAGTCCTCAACGATTTATAGACAAGGCAAACTTTTCATTCATTGGGGTAGCACTTAGATTGATATGTAAAAATTTCAAATGGGAGATTCATTAGTAGTTTCTACTTGTTTTCAGAGTTTTTAATATGCTAGATTTTAGCATATAATTAGTTAAGAAACTTACAGAATTTGAACATAACCTCACTTCCCAGAGATTATTTCATCAACCAACCACCATTTCATTACAGTAGTGCCCTTAATCCAAAGAATACAGGGTTTCTGCATCACTATATCTCTCAAAATTCAAAAAAACACGCAATAAGTTTATCCTACTAAATGTATTTAGTATTCCACTTAAAAGTTAAAAAAGGTCCTAAAGCCAGGCATCACATAAGAGAATGCGTAACGAGTGCTACAGAGTAAATCGAGCAAAACATACCAGCGGTAAGCTAAAGGCAGTGTTGTTAGTTCCCATGATTGCTAAAGAATCGCGGATCTGGTTGACCTGAAAACAAAATCCTGATTATATCATCTTGTCTCAAAATATTACTGGAATAACTTCGAAAAATTCAAACAGAAAAATACCTGATCAATATTCTTGTCCCCTTCACAATAAGCACCAAAATAAATTTCTATTACACCCTTTTAAAAAGATGAGTTCCTAAATAAATATACACAGGTAAAGGAAAACAAACCGTCAGCATTTGGGACATGTCGGAGAGCCTCGTCTATCATTTCTTGCACAGATTTTCCTACTACACGTGCCAAAAGTGACAAAAATGAGCAAGAAAATGCAAAATGGAGCATTTGAGAAAACAAAACAAAAAGAAAAAGAAAAAGGATAGAGGCTATTTTACTAAGATATTCCATCTAAAAAAACAACGACATGCACCGCAGACAGAACTAACGTACGTTTGATTAGAAAGAAAATGAATTTAAGATAAAATAATTGTTTAGAAATTATTTTGCAGAGAATTATTAATTAAATGTGTTTGATTTGTATAATTTTTCATCAAAAAAATTTTAAAATTTTGTATTCGTTTGATTTTGTGTTTACAAGGAAATTGTTCATCAAAGTGATAATTTTTTCCACAATTGGTTATAAAATTTGTTTCCATTGTCAAAAAGTAAAAAAAAAATGAAAATCCTTCTTTTTCCTAAAAAATCATTTTTTTAAATCAAAGTTTAGTGTTCATTTGTCTTTGTTTTACATGAAAATTGTTCATTAAAGTGATTTTTTTATTTTTACAAGTGGTTATGAAATTTGTTTCAATTGAAAAAAAAAAATAATAAATAAATAAATAAATAAAATAGCAGTGAACTGGAAAATCAATTCCCACCAATTTCCCATCAACTTTTGGCTCATCAAACATGCCATTAGGTGGGGAATGGAAAAGAAATTCCTAGTTCCATGGAGTTTAATGTCCATCAAACAGGACCTAAGGGTCTATTGTTTGATTGCAAGAGTGAAATTTGGGTGAAAATATAATGAATTTTAAGGAATTGAATTGCCTAAAATTATTTTTTTGAAAATTGTCAATTAATTGTGTTTGATTTGTATAATTTTTCATGTGAAATATATTGAAATTTTGAATTTTTTGGTGTTCGTTTGACTTTGTTTTACATGAAAATTGTCTATTAAAAGGATATAATTTGTTACAATTGGGGATATGATTTGTTTCCATTGCTTAAAAATAAAAAATAAAAAATCTGGAAATCATTTTCCCACCAAAGTGGTGGGAAAACCAATTCAAGGAAACAAGAAAAAATGGGTCACGCGGGAGATAAGGTGGAAAACCAATTTCAAATAAATTTCTTCCTATCAAACAATGTAAAATAAGGAAAATAGAAAATGATTTTCAAGTTCCATGAAAAATTGGGGATATCAAACGGGTCCTAAGCTTCTTATGTGGGGAGGGGGGGATATCGTTTAGAACAATAAGTTCATGCCCAAAAAATATAGCATAATAACATGCCACTTTATGCCCATAGGTCATTCTTAAACATCACGGGAAGACTTACATAGAAAATCACGCTGGATTAGCCACAGGAGCTTAGCAGGTTCAAAAGCAACATCTTGCCCCTGCATGAAACATCAATGGATAGCAGAGATGATGCATGGAGAATCTCATTTCTTTGTTTTTATTTACCTTTTAACATGTTAAGATAATATCGTGATATAATATTAAGAAGGTGCAATGATTACCTTCACTCTGTTAAGGATGTACATGCAAGAAAAACAAAGTAGTATCAGTGAAAAAAACTGGAAACTGGGATTAAAGTAATTTAAACTAGCCTTAAGTGTGTATAGCATTTGGGACACTGCAGTGCTAGGCCTACGAGTTACTAAATACCTGCCATAAAATTCCTCAGCAAGCTCAACTGCAAACGATAATCGAGATATATCTGCTTCACGAACCTAAGCATAAAATGAAATCATCACATTTTCATAAACTGAATCACATAAGTTACAAAATATGAGCCAGGATTAATACATTGTGAGTACATAATATCATGGGTTATACTACGAGTACATAACTCTTTACGTAATATGTACCATGATTGACAAATGGCGGTCCCCTATTGGGGAGCGCCTGTGGGCCTAGACGCCCCCCAATAGAGGATCGTCATTTGTCCATTATGACACCCATTAAGTAAGATATTATGTACAAATAGAATTTTCCTAATATCATTAGGAAAAGAATGTGTTGCACCAAATTTGATAGATTCATATTATGACCAGAATATGTATTTTGACTCGACACATCATCACGCAGCACGGGGTAATGATAGATGAGTACAATAGGTGAAGTAACATACCGTCTCCGGTAGGTTATATATAATCACAGAACTCATGACAGCAGCCAGGGCAAAAATCCTGAAGACAAGAGTAACCAAAAATCATAAATATCCATTGCCAGCCAATGTTTTCCTTCTAATATGTAAGTTTTTAGCAGAAAGTAGTGAATCTTGTACTTTGAATATTACCTGTCATCGTATACATTAGATTTCCCAGCACTTTCAAAACCCTCTGTATCAAGATAGAAGACAGAAGTTTTTACTCCATCTATATCCAATTCCAGTGGAGCTCCCCAAACCCATATTCCTTGGAAAAACAATTAAATAGTTTGAGCTACATCTAGAAATGACTTGTTATATACATCCTATGGACAGAAGCCATATCCCATATAAATCAGTATACCTTTTGTCTTAGTATCACGCATGTGCCCCACGCCAAAACCTGTAAAATTTGAACTTTAAACCTCAGGAACGTGAAGAATCACATCACAAGATAACATCCGATCTAGGATCAGACTCAGGCTAATATGTAGAAGAAAATAAATTTATTTTCACACAAAAAAATTTGAGCGGTCCGGAGACTAGGGCTACTGCCCAGCCCAATCCCCTAAATCCGTCCCTGATCCGCAGTAACATGTTACATGCCTAAATAAATAAGCAATACCTTCGTAACATGGAAGGGAGAGAAGTTGATTGAGTAGAAAAGATTTTCCTGATCGATGTGGTCCAAGAACCTAGTAAGACAGACGCAAAAAAAAAAATATAATATGGAGTCAAATGAAGAATGCAAAATGCATGGATAGAGCAACTTAGGCAGACTATATTTGCTATGTGAACAATATAAGATCCACAACTCGTAGTCAGAGATAGGACAGGCCACTGAAAACCGAACATTTTATGAGGCTCGCAACTTTTCAACAAAATATTTCGTCAACTTCTATCAAAATTTACTGAAAATCTGATTTTAATCCCCACCAAACAAGGACTAAACATCTGGAAAATATGTTGATTCTGCTCATTCTTATATCTCATTGTAAGCACGTGGGAAATTACTGATTCTGTCATGCCTTAGGAACTAATTAAATAAGAAATTGCAAGTTGACACATTGATGGAGACTAATCTACAACTTACAGAAACAGCTGCAATAGGAGTCGTTATTCTCTCTATTGCTTCCAAACCTTCCCTTGAAAGGCGGAGTTTTGTGTGACCAGGATCAGGTTCTAATATAGGAAACCTGCAATAATGACGGGTGGCATCAGAAAGACTGAAAACGTAGGTTGCCTTCTCATCTCCTAGTGAGATTTGGCCAGCAGCAGAAATCAGTTAGGCAGATTGCCTTGTGTGTGTGTGTGTGTGTGTCTGCATGTATCAAAATGAAGGAGGCAAAAACTTACGCCTGATTAAGATTGTCAATCGAAGAGGACCAAGATACGAAAAGACAGATAGAAATAGAAAAAACAGCGACCCGACTGAAACTCCGCATCTCTGATCTTCGAATCGAACCAGTTGTTATCTTGAAAATCTTGAAAATGTGATACACTTGAAAAGTAGAAAGATTACCAAAAAAATGCAATGACTGAACTTGAAATGCTGAAGGTACTATAGAAATTAAATGGACGATCTCAAGCAGCCGTGAACGAGGGAACAGATTAAGAGTTGACTATGGTTTAACGGCAGGATTAATGAGTAAGAATCAGTTTTTCTTTCCCTGCATTCTTTTCTTCTTTGGAATTCTGGATCTTGTAAATGGGAGCGTGAGCTTAAGCTTTAACCAGTAATCTGCCACGTGCGCCAACACAGGCTTCTTCTTATAGCTTCAGCTCGAGCCAAATAAGAGATGGTAAGCATGTTTATTAGAAAATGGAGGTGGACAGAGTAGAATTTCGCAGCAAGTCCAGAAGAAAAGAATTCTAGAACATGTGGTTGTTACAGTCCATATTTTAGCTATTTTTTCTTTTTATTTCTAATTTTATATACATCCACTTGGCTAATTGGTTAGAAAATATTCTTTTATTACTCTTTATATTAAAGGGAGAATTAATTCAGTCAGAAAACTTCTCCATAATCTCTGCATCTCTTCTTCCTTGGTTAGTTCTTTCATAAACATTTCTTTATTATGGCATGTTTCACATGGTTCTTCTTTTTTTTTGACTTTTTGTAAAAGAGTTTTACGATGGAGCCACTTTATTGACATTTGGAAACGACTTTTTAAAAAAGTTCACTTCCCGAAAAGTTTTTACGGAAAATCATATTAGATAAACTTATTCTAAATATTCTTCTAATTAAAAGAAATATGTTTAAAAAATTAATCAAACGAGTAGAAAAGTAGTTTTTGAAAGTTAAAAACTCCATTTATTTTCTAAAAAATCATGCCGAACGAGCTCTTAGTCGTGTTTGGAGTGGCTTTTTAGTTGAATTAACATCGTACTTTAAGTGAGTTCTACGTAATATCTCGTGTAAGGATGATAAAAAAATTCGTCAAATCCAATATCTACGGAATGATCACCCACTTAATCGGGTATTTGGGTCTGAGACGGGGCGAAGACTTCGCCCTGGGAAAGTGTGGGTTGGGTACGAATAACAAGGGCCCTGCCTTTTTTTAATTTTATTTTTAAAGAATTCGATACTTTAAATGAGAATTTTTACTAGTTTTAATAGAAAATGGTAACTAAAATTATCTAATAAATATAAAAAATAATAAAAGTCTTAGTTTACCAAATATATTTGAATAATTTAACTTTTAAAAATATATTATTGTCTCACTTTAATGAATGGATGCAATACGATGAATTATAAAAAATAAAAAAATAATAAAACTTTAAAAAAACTAAAAAAAGTTAATTAAACGGTGCAAGAGCCCTGCCCCCACCATAAACGGGTAATGGGATTGGAAATTACTTGGCGGGGCGGGGAGGTTGCCTCGACTCCCGTTGTCATCTCTAATCTCGTGAATTCAACAATGGATAACGACTTGTTAAAATTTATTCTTATTTATTTATTTACATAGTAGGTTAATATAGGTAATTAACTTTTTATGGATTTGTAGGGGCTCGAGCTCGGCTCCTGCCGAAACGAGCTCAAGAGGGACGAGTCGAGCTCTTGGTTGTAAGGGCAGAGCTGCTGCCTCTTGAATTATTGATGATGCATCCTAAAATCGAAGCCTGAACAAATTCATCCTCTCGGCTTTGAAACGCGTTTTAGTTATTTTAAACATTAGCTTATAATTGATTAATCAATTGGCAGACCTACAATTAAATAATCATTGACTTCATCAGTCAATGGTTAATGCACATTAAAATATATCAAGATTTATGATCATATCTTATAGATCAATCCCAACCAAATCCGCTAGTTCCATCATTTTTATTTTTTAAGGATGTAATTGACGAATTTCCTGTTTATTTGAGCAAATTTAGTTCATCATATCCTTACAAATTCGAACACTCATAAAAAAGTGAACCATGCTTGCATTACAGAATTTTTTTTTTTTTTTTACAGAAGGTTTACAGACAACACACTTGGTGATGACTGATGCACTTATTCTTTTTTTTTCAATGCACGTGGGGCCCGTCCCTCTTGAGGGTTCTGTAAGACCCATGTGAATAAATCCCCATGTACACGTTCTAAAAAAGTAGCTAAAAATTGGGTCTCTACTTTTACCACAGTGAAAAAATTTCTACAGTAGGGTAATTAACTTGTTGAGTGCCATGAATTTTGCATTAATTTCTTTTTACAATGCTTTATTTTCGAGGGAAATAAGATTAGTCTTGAATGAGTGTAAGTGATTTAATTTCCCGCTATATTGGTGTGGCTCAGTTCGATCTAATTTTTGTCGAACAAGTCCAAATTATAGAGTTTTCGTATAAAATTTCTTATAGTAGATTTCAATAAAAATTGATAAAATGTGCAATTGAAAGGTGGTGTGTCCATAAAACGTGTAATTGACTTATGAATAAAATTTAAAATTCGTCACCAGAATAAGAAGCCCGTAGAAATTTCTCATTTTAAACGACACACATCGCCCCGCGCACCAACCTTTCAGGTTTGCTGTCCCCCGAATCGAAGAAAACGATTGGAGGCGAAAACTTCACGTAAAGGACAGCAATCGTCCATCTCGACCGGAGTAAGAAGCCGGTGAAAATTTGTCCTCTTAAACGCCATCCATCTCGCAGCAAACATTATGTAACCATGTTGTATTTGGTATCGATTTTCGTTGAATTTACTATTGTCGATTAATACATAGGTTTGGAGATTTTACAGCGGTTTGTATTTGTTGTGTACTGTAGCGTAATGTGTCATTTCGTCTTGTGCAGTATGCCAGGGAAGAACTCCGGCGTATATCATTGTTGTCGCGAGAAGGGTCACTTCTTTTTTGATTGCTTGAAAAAAGGGCATTGCCCT
Organism: Fraxinus quadrangulata; assembly: GCA_903798255.1. Classification (NCBI taxonomy): domain Eukaryota; kingdom Viridiplantae; phylum Streptophyta; class Magnoliopsida; order Lamiales; family Oleaceae; genus Fraxinus; species Fraxinus quadrangulata. The sequence continues at coordinate 12,338 of CAIGRB010162017.1, forward strand.
TGGTGTAAAATCGACTTTGTGAAGTGCTTTGAGGTCGAGAAGGAGACGAAAAACAAGGGAAATTTGGTCAATTGCTGCAGTGCTAAATGTAAATTTTGGGAATGGGTTGACGAGGGAGAATCAAGTGGCGGATCAAGTAGCGTTACCGTGAACTCGAATAATCATGTTGCAGTCAAAGAAGATGAACACATCTCTCGCCTGTTCCAAACTCGTTGTCGGGTATCCGAAGAATAGACCCTTGAGATTCAATTGTCCGTGACAATATGCAAGGCCAATGAAAGCGCAGAAGTGGATAAGAATGGGAAGAGACCGGCATGATCCGTAGTTATGTTGTCATTGGTTTCGCTACCTACCACCGTTGATGTGTAGTATGTGTCTTGTTAGGTGATGTGTGTTGTGTAATCTGGAGTTAGTGCAGTGTGTTGTGTACTTAATGTGGAGTTGGTGTTTAGTTAGGTGACTGTAATATATGCTAAGGATGTTTGTATAGGGAATTACGTGCAGTTCTTCACTTTAGTATTTGGGAAGGATCTGTAATGTCAAGTGGAGCTAGTGTAATTCACTACTTGTATCTCAATTGTGTTAATGTGAATTAAAACATTTTGTTGTTTTCAATTCACCAAAAATTGCATAAACTGAAGGATGTACAGGAAGGGAAAAAAATGCATAATTTCATAAACTACAAGAAAGCTACAAAAATCCATTGTAACTTCATTACCTATTACACTTTGATAAAAAAATAATTCAAAAATTGTATTCAAAACATTGACAACATTGTCATACATTTGTTTACAAGATGCTTGGGCCTCTTAAAATGATGTTGCTGCTTCCATTGTTATACACCATGTTTGGGTCACTTTGGTGAGGTACAGTTGGTTAACAAAACGGCATTTCGTTTCCTACTGCCAAATAATAAATTTTTTACGGAAACTAGAGTATGATTTTAAATAAATTACATATGATTAACACATACCTTGATCATGTGCATGTACGATCAGCGCAACCTCTCCCAGATTACTTGGGCCTACCTTTCGTCCCCTTCCCTTAGCCGAAGTCCGATGTGACTACATAATCAATAGATAATAAGAACTCATACGCACCATAATAACAAAAAATAACTATTCTATTTGTACATCATAATACCTTCGATTTACTTGACGCTACTTCCAAAGGGTTTTTCTTTCGAAGTTTCTTCGGCGCACCTTTTCTCTTCGAGCATTTTGGATCTTGTATACCTACACTGCTGCTATGTTGTGACGCTCCACCCTCCGACGCTATCTGAAATACATGCTAGGACATGTCATTATTTCCACAAATCAACCTCGTTGTCTTAAATGATTTTTTTTTGCATTCTATCCACTCTAGTACGTCACAGGTGTGATCGTCATTCACTATAGCCATGTCCGTAAGTGAAGCAAATGATTGACACATTTTGTCATATCTCAACTGGGCAGGGGTGCTACTCAAACCATCATAATTCACTACGATTTTTGTGTGGGCTTTACTAATTTGTCTTCTCCATCTCCGTAATATATAGGTGTCCGACAATGCAGCGACATTATTACGAATAAGTACAGCGATCGCGTGCCTGCAAATTATACCTCGAAACTCTAACAAATGCAACTGCAAACAATTTCACATCTCTATCTTTCAAATGTCACAAAAAACTTCTGTTTCTTAACCCGAGTGTCATTTATGACATCCTCCAATACCTCATATGTTGTCCTCGAAAAGCCATCCAACGAAGATATGAGGTTGCAATAAACCTTTCCAACGAATTTCTCCTGAACTTCCCGAAATTTTGAAATGGTATAAACTCTTTGAAACTGGTTCTCCAACTCGTACTTTGTTGCAGATGGTAACATTTGCAAGTATGATTTAAAATCTGCTTGAAACTCATTTTCTACCTTCTTCCTCAATGTTCTTTCGTATTGTTCGACAAATTGTTTCAGCGACGTCTTTGAGTGCACATAACCATCGAAGAAAGCATTCATACTCTCATTGCACTGAGTTGTTGACATGCCCGCCCAAAAGATGCTCTTTAAAAATCAAGGTACCCAACGCCCTCTGTTATCAAACAAACTCGACAACCACACATTATCATGCAAGGAATATCTGTCTACCATTGCTCTCCAAGTAGGAGCTTGGCCATGCATACAAATTGAATTTTCTCTTTTAATTTTTGTCATATAAAAGATATTGATAAATGCTTTTTAAGTCGTATTAGTATTGTAGACAAAAACGGTGTGATGAAATACAGATATATAGTACATCAAGTCATGCCGTTTTCACTCAAATCAAATATAAAGCTACTACGAAATACTCTGAATCTCTGATATATAATTAATTATTGGTTTGCTCATAGAAAAATAAAATACATACGACTTATATAGATTGAAAGTCTGCAAATATAATAGAAAATAAATTTTAAAATAGGAGAGAAAAATAAGAATAAATATCATGTGAATAGGGGAGGCAAAAATCTCTATTTTACCTATTTTCGTGATGATTCCTCGATTAATTGAAACAGGGTGGGACGGATCTAAAGTCTCTTCCCTAGTTCGAGGACGGAAATAATGGCGCCTGCGTTGAAATTGTCACGTTTACGTAAATCTTACCTTAATTTTCTCTTTAAAAAAATTTAATCATAGAAAATATAAAAATCATAATAAAAAAGAAAAAGTGTTCTCTTGTCTCGACTGTACTCTTGCCTTAAACGAAGGACGAGTCGTTGACACGACTGAAAATTCCCGATGGGGAGAGTGGCCCTCACTTCCCGAATTCAATCGTAACCATTCGTAGATGTGAAGTCACTTGAAAAATTAGAATCATAAAAAGCAATAAAGCATACCAACTTTGGCCAAACAAAGAAAGCAAAAATCCCCCATTCTTGTTTACAAATGATTATAGATACTTTTGTTACCCATTGCCGTGTCATAGAGGGCATGCCTCCTCTTTTTATGGCATTTTTTTCCTTCTTTCCATCAACAATTTATTATTAACCACTTTTTTTACTTGTGATATAATTTATGCACTTGAGCACGACTTTTTTCGTACGATATTTTTTTTTATTTTTTAAAAAAATTATTTGTTTATTTTAAAATAAAAAAAAAAAAATAAAAATATTTAACATTGTTAAAAAAATTT
>CAIGRB010162017.1:15576-27267 GCA_903798255.1 Fraxinus quadrangulata
AAAAAATCTCCTTCTTTTTTAATTATACATTCTTAAAACAAAAATCATTATTTCGAAATACATTTTCTCCAAAATTTGATTTTAATGGAGCCAAAGAAAGACTTAATAACATAAATTAATTTAAATATTATATATTATATTATTAAATAATTTAATTAGGAAATCATTTAAAAAATATTATTTAAATCATTTAAAATAAAAAGGGATTGGATTAATATATTGAGCCATGTGAACAGGTTCGTACGTCAAACTCCCATATTACAAGCAATCTACGATTCTGAAAACGTGTTAAAGTAAACGGGATAAAGTCGCTAAAGTAAACGTGAATATCGCTTTTTATTTCCATTATTTTATTCTTTGTACGTTGTTTCTTGCTACTAAATTAAGTTCTCATTTTCCAAATAATTTAAAAATTGACCTTATAACTTTACCGCTTTTAGATAAGATGGTCCCCTCAAAGGTCTTTTTTTTTTTAAATTCTACGTTTATATTAATTAAATTAAATTTTTATTTATCCGTAAAAAATTGGACATATAATTTTAAGTGATATTTTTATTGGTTTTTGAATTTAATCAGTTGTAAAATGTTCTTGATTTTAAACTTAAAATCATTACAGACTCGAATTTTAATAGAACAATTTTAGAAGAAAAGAAGCAAATACCGAACTCAAAGATGATTTATTAAATTTAAAAGAACTGAACTTGTATGAAATCAAAATATCACGTACGATTGTTTATTTAAATAAATGCTTACTACAACTATTATTTTCAAATTCTTTTTTTTCTACAAATTTATTTTCAATTATACATTTACACAATAAAATATTATACAAACAAATTCAGATTTTTTACTATATTTTAATTAGTCTAAAAATCACTATTCAAAATTTTATTTTTTTTCAATGCACTATGTGACAAAAGAACACGGAAAACCAAGTACTTTGGATATGCAAATGTTCCCCTGTCCAAATTTCCAAAAGATACTACACGTCTACACAAAAAGACGTTGACACAGATTATCTTTAAGTGCAACTTGTCCCTCACTCCCTTGATACAAATTTTTCAAAACTCATTTTTTTTCCTAATCCAGGAAAAAGGGCAGGACGCAACTTGCAATTGATACATTTTCTTTATAATTCAATTTTTCCCGTAGTGCACCCAGAAAATAGAAGAGAAATGGCTTAAAACTGTTGTTTTTGGGGTCATTCCATGGACAGGGAATGATGAATACACAAAGCTGGGGTGCATTTGAGAACAACAATATGATGATTAAAGATCAAAGAAATCATCAAAAAGCAAAATTTAACACCAAAATTCTATAAAGCTGTTCTTTACTTGATCATCATTATTGATCATATTAAGCAGTAATAACAGCAGTTCAACACCCTTTCAATAAAAGGAGAAGGGAATGATTAGCCTACCAGAATATTGTACCCTCAGGCAAAAGCAAAACTAAAAAAAAAAATCAAAACTTTCATGGTTTATCTTCAATTACAGAAGCTAAACCGGTAACCATCTTCATTCCTTTCTGCAAACTCCTTGGCCTAATTGCCAATGGCTTCATCAATGGAGTCATGCTCTTGTCTGAAGATGTACGGTTAGAGATAGTAAAAATGGAGTTGTTTCCATTGTTGTTAGTCTCATTAGGCGAACATTTCTCCCCAAAAATCAACTCAAATTCGACACAAGAACTTGTTTTTGTTGTAATCAGATCCTTTACGTCCTCACCAGTTACGCCCAAAGTAGTTCGGGTGTAAGGAGAGAGCCATTTGGCCTTAACATAATCGGCCTTGCGCCATGGTGGAAATGGCATGCCCTTTTTCTTCAAGCTCTCTTTGGCTGCATCTGATACAACGTCAATGATCTTCTCAAGGCGATCAGCTTTACCTACAAATATGTTAGGGAGTGTTTGGAGAATCGATTTGTATGCTTTGGTGGATCTAGCAATTTCAAATTCTGATGGAAAATCAATGTCAATTATAAACCTCTTCCCTTCAATCATCACATCAACATATTCATATTCCCCTGTTAGAAATTGGAGAACAGGGGGACAAAATTTATCATATTGTGCAAAAAATAAACAAAAAGAGGGATTTTCCCAGAAAGAAACAGAACAAATTGTGTAGCAGATAGAAAGAGAGAATTACCTGAGGCAAAAGAGGGGGATTTTTCCCAGCGAGATTTGCAAATTGAAGCATTGTATCCAAGAGCAATTAGATTGTCAGTTACAATTGTTCTACAAAAAACGTCTTTTCGTTTACTGATCTTGTTTTTCTCAACAATTCGTGCAGTGTCTGCTAACAGATTTCTCTCAAAAACACACACACAAGGTACCAAACTCTGCGTGTATTCAACGGAATATTTTTCAGATAAACTATTATCAGCAAGAAAAATATAACAAAAATATCTAAAATCCATTTATCTACCTTGACAAGATCAAGTGCATCAGATGAAAGAGAATAAGTTGAATCACCAAAGCAATTGAAAGAGTCAAGTTCCTCATCGGAGCTGTCCGTGCAGTTTTTATTAAAGCAATTGCATCTGTTACGGCTACACCTGTGGGGTTTCTCGTTGTTGTCCTCGATGAAATTCTGAACCATTTTCGCAAGGCAAACAGAGCTTGGCTCGAATTCTTCAGGACCATCCTTGTTACAGTGATGAGGCTCATCAGCGCCTCCGTTGCCGGCAGCCTTTTCCTGCGTTGATATTCTCAGAACGCTGGAAAATTGTCTCTCGAAAAGCCTCTTGAACCTCGATTTTGTCGCTGGCTTCACCGGCTCAAGTATAGGTGGTTCAGTTTGGACGTTGAAATCAACTGGTTGAATTTTCATTGGGAAAGGCATTCTGGTGATCGAAATTTGAAAACGCTACTCTTTTGGAATTATCTCGAGCTTTCAGTTTTCAAAAACCATTTTTTCACAGCACATAGTTTTTTTGGGGCATCAATGCTCAGTCAATGATGAAGACTTCAAATTCTAAATCTTGTCCTCCTATTTTACGCTAAATACTTTCTCATCAATTTCAGGAAAATTGGCCACAGAATACCTCGATCATTTAAAAAACTCAAAGATTGGGCACTCTCCTATAGGCATACCGATTAAACAAAAATTACGATGGTTTATATTGTTGATTAAACGCGGGAATCAAGAGTTCGGGTAAAAACTAATCGATCTCCGAAATTTGAGAGGCTTAAAGCAAAAACTGATACCTTTATCTCGCGGATTATCTTGATGCTTATAATAATGACTTGCTTGAAAGAATTCCCGAGACAAAGTATAGAATAACTTCTAAACTATGCAAGCTAAAATTAAAAATCTTCGCTTTTGCTTAGGGTTTACAAATACCACTAAAACACAGAATAAACGCCTAGCAAACGCAATATCATGTCACCACACCAGAGATCGGAAAATGATCGACGACGCTCGGTATCTCCATTTCCGGCAACCAAAATCTCCGGAGTTCCAGAAAAATAACACACGCACTAACACGCTAACTCTTTGTTCGAAAGAGAGAGAAGGAGAAGAAGGAGTGCTTTTGGTATGAAAAGACCAGGCGGTGGACTTCATAAAGAACTTGAATATGGATTGCTGATTAGGACTGAAAATGCCTCGCTGGCATATGACGTGGCATACTCTATCTAATCCTATCGAGGTGTACGTGTCAAGAAATTAGGATGTTAGTGTTGAAATGCAGCCACGAGGTGCCACGTATCCCTTGGAAGACGCATTATGGAGGAGTTTGTTTGAAATGAATTTCCTGAAATACCCTCAACTTTTGTTACAAATGACGTGGTTGTTGCACTTGTTGGCCCCCGTCCGTGAGACAGAACTTGCAACCGCCTCACGTTAGTTTCATGGGCAATGTACCGCACCAAATTTACCAACCCACTAGGTGAAATTTGGTAAAAAGTTACCCCTGAACAATATGATCAAGCCACGTGTCCACTACCTTGCTATTTAGCGGTTAGATTTTCACTCTTTCTATTCAACAAATTTCTGATGGGCTGCGCTGAAGAAAAGGCTCAACATGGCGAGTATGATTGGGTTAATAAACTGTGAAAGGCCCACAGTATTCGACAGAGTCGAGGCCCAATAAAGCCCAACTATAAGTTCACCAACTCGTGGATGACCAATCATTTACTCGCATCTACTTCAAGGAAAATAAGGTGAACGGTGTAAATAGATACGATAATAGAGGAAAGTAAGATGTCAAGTTGAAAAAGACATTCTAGAATGAATGAAAATGGAGATCGAGAGGAGGTCCAATCATCTACTCTTGAACAGTATTGTACAAGGCTTAACAGTTTCATGCTAAGACCTCGAGGCCACTTGCGTGACGTGACTTCTCACGAGCTTAAGAGAATTTAGGTCCTTCTGGGCCTTGCCTCGCACAAAGTTGCGAAGACTCATCAAAATGTATTTTTCTTGACATTTTATGTCAATTTGTATTCGGGGAGGGAGTGAGAGTTTGATGGACAAAACGTCGACATATGATTATTGTATGAATCAAAATCCTTTCAAGTTTGAAATCAAATTCAGATTTTCCTAAAGTGCTTTATATTCTAAGAGTTGTTCAATTGTGCTTGGTGTATAATATCTAGAAAGGTTTGTTTAATTCTCAGAACTATTTGCTAGTGATACGAATAAGTAATCTCAAAGACGAGAGCATGCAATTACCGTTTGAAGATGGCATTACGAACGTATTCAAGCCTTCTATAATTCCGAATTTCTTCTTTCCTTTTTTTCTTAATCTTGCTTTCCTCTTCTTCTATTCAGGGCTATTTGATCCGAACTTTGTTGATCGTTTTTAGACCCGTTAATATCATTTTTTTTTCAAATCATACAGTATTTTACAATTTATCTTTAAAATATCATCGAAGCATGCTGGAATTCTATTGTCGCGTATTCTTGGCCTATATTCGTGCATGCCCATAGGTTCAAGTACCAAGTTTTATCAAAAGGACTCCATCGACCATCCTAAGTCTGATTTCAATGGTATCATTCACGTGAATAAGGGTGATTCATCCAAGGAATTCTGAGGAGAAGAATAGTGGAACTATACAGTTCTGAAATGTACCTTAGATATTTATTTTGTTGTTAAAACTTGTCGGAAAAAGTCACGTGATAGATTCTTTTTATGAATCGTGTAAAAATAGTATTTGACTCAATTTAAATAAAATATTATCGGCAACACTCAATAAATCACATGAATAACTTAAAACACGAAGATGATCTAAAAAATATATATAAAACAAATCTAAAATTGTCATTTGTCAAATTATAAAAAGAGGAAATTACACAATATCAAAATTTTAAAGATTAAATTTCAAAAATCAGATATAAAATTTATTTATACAAAAATCATCTATTAATTCAAAATTTTAATATTACCCAAACCCTAAAAATTCTAAAATCTCAAACGTTATCCACGCTTCTCTCTCTATCCGACGGCTTATACATCAACGAGTAAAACAAAGGTTCCTTCAGCTCCGGTGACCAACGACAGCAGCACCGCTACACACGATTGTTGTGCAACGCCGCGATGTGTGTTGCTCTCTCTTTCCTCCCTTTCTCCATTTTCTTTCTATCGCGATGTGTGGCTGTGTCAATGATGTTGGTGGTGGTGTGCGGTGGTGGTGCGGTGTGGGCATGGCGGTGGATCTGTGGTGAGGTGGTGGTTGGATATGGTGTAAATGGAGATAAAGAAGATAGTGGTGGTAGTGGTTGTGTGTTGTGGGTGGTGCGGTGGCGGTGGATGTGTGCGGTGTGCGATGTGGGCGTGGCCGTGGCCGTGGCGGTGGTGGATCTGTATGGTGTGCGTGCGATGTTGGTGGTGGTGCGATGTGAGCGTGGCGATTTATCTATGGTGAGGTGGTGGTTGGGTGTGGTGTAAATGGAGATAGAGAAGATGGTGGTTGTGATGTTGGCGCGATGTCGAGACTGGTGGTCGACGTTGCAGATCTCTGGTCACAAGCGGCCATTTTATCTCTGAGTTTTTAACGCCGCGATGTGTGTTGCTCTCTCTTTCTCCATTTTCTTTCTGTCGCGATGTGTGGCTGTGTCAATGATGTTGGTGGTGGTGCGCGGTGTGGGCGTGGCGGTGGATCTGTGGTGAGGTGGTGGTTGGACATGGTGTAAATGGAGATAGAGAAGATAGTGGTGGTGGTGGTGGTTGTGTGCTGTAGTCACAAGTATTGGTGGTGGTCACATATTATTTGGTTATTTGTGACCATTAAATTGATCATTTTGTGATCGATAAACAACATTCGACTAATGAAAAAGATAAATTGTGACCAAATAATAATATGTGACCGATAATTTGATAATTTGTGATTATCAAATAAGTTGTGACTTATAATATTTGTGATTTGTGACCTATAAATAAATTGCGACGTTTCAATTTTTGATCCATGCGCGATGAACAAATTATGACCTATAAATTTTTTGAATTGTGACCGTAAAAAATTGTGACATATAAAATTTGTGACCAATTAATATGTGATTTATTAATTTGATAGATTTGTGACCAATGAATAAATTGTGACGTATAAATTTTTGATTTGTGATCGATAAACAAATTGCGATATATAAATTTTTTGAATTGTGACTGTAAAATAATTTGTGACATATGAAAATTGTGATTTGTGACCAATTATATGAAATTTGTGACTAAATTCTATGAAATTGTGACCTTAATATATTTAATTAATAAAATATATGTTTAATTAATTAATTTATAAATAAAATTTAAAAAATTCTGAGATTTGAAATTTTAAAACATAATCTCTTAATTTTGAAATTGGTAAAACTAGTTATGAAACCTTCCCTTACAAAAAGGTGCTACAAGTTATGAAAGGGTACTTCAACGTATCTGTAACAAGTGTGGGCTCAATTTAAAGAACTGGACTGGATGTAGAGAGGCCCAATAAGAATTACCCGTTATAGGCTCACAACCGACCCGATTACACTTTTACGCAAAGTCAGGGGCAATTCTGTAAAAACACTGTTGAAATTTTCGAAATCCCTAAGTTATTTTTCCACCAAAAAGCAACCGCCAAAATCACTCCACGGATTCGAAAAATTCAACGAAAGTAATAAATTACTCAACCTAACACGCACACTCACACATTTTGCTTGGTCTTCATCTCCTCCATTGCTTTTGAATTTCTAAGGTATGTCTAATTTTAATCCTATGTGGTATGTTTAGTTTTTGTTCACGAGGCTTATTGTAGTAGGTTAAAGTCGTAATGCGGTTCATCTATTTCGATAATTTTCATTTTTTTTTTTTTTGGTAATTTTGTGATCTTTTGTTTGAAATTTGTTAGATCTATTCGGAATTTAAGGAAATATTTGCTTGTTTCTTTCCTATGTCTTAATTAAACAAAGATATTAGAAAAAGATCTATAAAGAATGGACTACGATAGATTGAAAAAAAAATTACTACTCTTTTACAAGTATATATGTTGTATTTGCGTTGTTTAATTTCTTGGCTAGGTATGGAATTGTTAACGTGTAATTTATTTGTTGATGATGGAAGTGAAGGTGAGGGAAATGGCCGGAAAAGGTGGCAAGGGGCTTTTGGCCGGAAAGACAACAGCAGCTGCTGCGAACAAGGACAAGGACAAGAAAAAGGCACCGATTTCTCGTTCAGCTCGTGCTGGTCTTCAGGTAAAAATTATTTAATATATGCCGCCCGTTAGATTTATTGGATTAAACTAAAGTTGATAGTTCAGTAATGTTGATTTTTACTTGCATGCCTACTGTTCTCGTTCTTGAAATGAGACCTTTGAGAAACCATAATTTTCTAGTTAACGAGACAAATCTTATTAATTTGTGGGTTAAAAGCTAAAACTTTAAATTTGAATCGTTTGTCCGAGTTAGTGATTCTTTCAAAACGAGAATGACAATGTTAGTTAATATATAGTCAGCAAGACCTGTTGCAATCAAAGACAATCATGGTTTGGTTAATTTCTCAATGTGATGAATATGTAGGCCGTAATTGAATTTGCTAATTCTTGGTTACTTGTGGCTATATGCTTTACTTCAATTGCATGTTTGGTACAATACACTGGATGTTCTAGATGATATTAAGAATGAAATATAAGTTCAAATCTTATCCAGCTTAGTGTACTAACTAGTCAAGCATTGCTCAAAACATGCTGCAGAGAGAATTAATACACTCATACCAGTGAATGCAAGCCCTCTCTGAAATTTTGATCTAGTTTATGATGCTAATGGAAACTAGCAATGTGTTCTGGATCTTGGGTTTCTGCATACTCGTGGGTGACTGTGGATGTCAAACCCATAGCAGTAGTAACATTGCTGATCCAACACAAAGTTGTTGCAAAAGTTTATAATGTAATTATTTTTGTGTTTGATTGCTAGATTTACATTTTTGTGCACGGAGGGTTAAAGATTGGCTTATTTAGGTTAATTTGATTGTTTCTTTCTCATATTCCTGTCACATGACATGGAATTGACGTACTTGTAACATCTAATCATCGTTTCTGTTATTTAGATTGTGTTTTTTCTGCATTGCCTAGTTGCTCAGTTGCATCTGTAATAAATCTTTCTCCTTTGTATTTTAGCCCCGGTTTGGTCCCTATTTTCTAAATCTCATTTATACTTGAACTCATTCTCAACCATACATTTTATGGGGACCCACAACTTTATTCTTCATTTCAACCACATATTTCATCAATTTTTATCAAAATTTGCTAAAAATCTGTTTTTTTAGTTGAACCAAATCGAGGCTTAATTTTAATTTTTTACCAATGCATTTGGTTTTGTTTATTGGAGTGTAGTTTCCAGTTGGTCGAATTCATCGTCACCTAAAGTCAAGAAGTAATGCCCATGGAAGAGTTGGAGCCACAGCAGCTGTTTATTCTGCTGCAATTCTTGAATATTTGACAGCAGAAGTACTTGAGTTAGCTGGAAATGCGAGCAAAGACTTGAAAGTTAAGAGAATAACACCAAGGCATTTGCAGCTGGCCATTCGAGGGGATGAGGAGCTAGACACCCTAATCAAAGGAACCATTGCTGGTGGTGGCGTGATTCCTCACATCCACAAATCCCTCATCAACAAAACCACCAAGGAGTGAGTAAATGTGTTTAGTTTACTGCTGTTGAACTGATGGACATGTTTATTTTGTGATTGTGTTTGTTTCTTTTGTTCTTAGGCAAGTGTGATAGGAACTCACGCAGGTTGAACATTTACATTTTAGATCACCTAATTGAACTAGTAGCTATGTTTTGATGTAGTTATTTCCATTTTAATGTTAAGCCCCTGTTTGACATCCAATTCTTTTCTCATTCTCATTCTCATTTTTTTCTCATTCTTCATTTTAACCACACATTCTATCAATAAAACAATATTACACATAAACCCAAAAATTCTCCTTACTTTTTAACCACACATTCTTCCATCAATCACTATTCCAAAATTTCTTCTTCTTCAAAATGGGTGTCAAACAGGGTCTAAAGCTAGTGTTACAATGTTTCATTTTATTGCTATGCTCGTACCATTGAATTATCATGAAGTTCCTTAGTCCTTGTCTCCAACTCTAGGCCCCCCACCCCAAATTGACTAATTGCACATTATAACGCTCGTTCTTGACTTCAATTCTGCACCGTGAGTGAGACAAATGCTCTTCAAAACTGTAATAAGCAATGGATCATTCTCCCTGCTGCAACTTTTCATTAGCAAATTTTCCCTGTTGGTGTGCCTTTGTGAAACACAATTCAAGTGTTAAACGTTGGAAATTATCCTTTCTTTTTAATTTTTTGCTCAGACAACCTTAAGTTCCCGTTTGGCTTCCATTATTTCATATTATAATAAGATGAAAATAATTTTTTGGAGAATGTGTTGTTAAAAAGGGAAAAAAAATTGAGTTTACGTGTAATATTATTTTATTGGAAAATGTGTGATCGATAAGAAGAGCGAGAAAAATAAATTGCAATTTAATAGGGGTCAAATGGGGAGCTAAAGATGTAAAGTGAGTTGACTCGGTAAGACTCACACTTTTATACTAACTACACTAATTTGATTCATGAAGAAAATTACAAGGTCTGGCACGACCTGCAAGTATGGCCATGCTGGGCAGCTTCTTGGGTTTATCTTAAACTTTTAGATAGTTCTTGATAATGAAATTTTTTTTCACTTTGCAAAGACAAAACAAAAAAATATAGTTTCTTATCTCCAACAAAATGGCCCTTAGCTCAATAATTTGTCATGATATTATTGTTTTGTAATTTATAGTGGAATTATTCTGCACAAAACAAAGTTATGATAAAAAATAGTCGAGTACTTGTACAGAAAATGACATATATGTATCACTGAACAAGAACATAATCATAAACAAACTTGTGTAAGCAAGCATTTAAATTAGTACTTAAATATTATGAAAATTTACATTTTATTTTAGTTAATATTCTGGCACAGCTGGGCACGCTTAGTCAGATGAATAAATCGAAATTTAAAGAAATTAATTGATTTTCTCACCAATTGTTTATTATTCTTTATTCAACTGCATTTCTCCAAAGTATAATATATAATTTTATGTTATTCGTGAAGAAATATTTGTGAACTAAAACAAAATAGAAACAAAAATGCTCAAGACATAAACACAGAAGATATTGATACGATCGGATATTTTCTAGGGTTCTTCGTGTTTGATGATGTGTGGGTAACTCATCTTTTATTATATCGTGATATGTGTTACAATCTTCTAGAAAATAGATTCATGAAGGATCATGTGCTTTCGGACATATACGGTTCGAATAGACTTGTTTATTCAATCTCGTGTGATTCTAGCATTGTGTTTTCATACACAATTTTTGACTTTTATAAACAAACTCCAGTACTCCAGTACAATTCATTTATACATTTTTGCCTTGCATTTGTCCTTTATTCAGAGAGAATACATAACATTTTTCTAGTTTGTCATTTCTTGTAATTTGAAGTGCTGCTATTATAAGAAGAGATAATTGTATCGTGAGAGACTATTGTTGTTTAACCATGAGCACCTGTGTGGCAAACTGGCCTTAAGAACAAAGAATTGAACTTTCGGTTCGATCTATCTGTTCTTTCTTACATTTTTTAATTTGGTTTCAGTTTCAATAAGTATTATCTTTATGAGTGTCGAGGCAAATCGGGTTTGACATTACTCTACTCCATAAAATTCATATTACATCTCCCCTCTACTCCGCCAATTTATTGTGACATTGTTTGTATGGCTTATTTGTGTGTCAACTTGATGTTCAATTCTAGAATGTAACTCATACTTTCATTTTTCTTGTGTCTGAGCAGAAATAGTAATTAATATAACCCTTATGAGCTGGGAAAGTCATAACATTTTTTTTTTTTTGGGGGTTGGGGGGAGCAGGTACTTCTCTAATTCAAGTAAATACTTATTTTGGGCCTACTTATTTCGAGCTGTAACTATTTACGTTGTGCCAAAACCGAGAGTGCTTTCAAACAAGAAAGCATCTTTGGTCCGAACCTGAAAATGTAAGCAAGTTGCATAGATTTCGTCGAAATATTAACAAAACATTGTTAAAAAAGGATAAAAAAGTAAAATGTGCTGAAAATTCCAACTCTTTCCAAGAATCAGTATAGCTGTTGCCCGGGCGGACCAAGAAAAATTTTAAGACGGGCTAATACGCATTTAAAAAAAAAGTTATACATAATAAAT
>CAIGRB010162058.1:9796-20296 GCA_903798255.1 Fraxinus quadrangulata
TATATGCAACACAACACATAATCACCATTCAATTTCAACATACGCAACACAACACTCACGGTGATTTCACACTTCTTCCAAGCTTCCAGGCTCCAGCATCGTCGAACCGATCAGTGTCCAACTGTTCTTCATCCAGACTTGAGACTTCCAGCCGTTCTTCTTCCAGTGCGATAGTGCCCAACCGTTCTTCAAGCCACGCCGACACCGCCGCCAGACACCGATATTTTTAGACTTCCAGTGTCTATTCTTCCCTTCCCATTCATTTCCCTTCCTTCATTTTCGACTTTCCCTAAATCTAATCCCTTCCTTCATTTTCAGCTTCCAGTGTCGCGCTTCAAGGTCTGAAGTTCATCAATCAGCAGCTGAATTTTTTGCCCAATTTTTTTCAAGGTCATCAGGTGAATCAGTCGTGACTAGACGGTCGACTGCTGTCTGCTGGCTGCTGGTATTGTCTATTTGTCTATTGTGCATGCTGGTGTTGTCTCTGCTAGTAAGTGGTAGCCTCTAAGCTGGTATCATTTTTGTGAGTGTGCCTGTAACTCTGTAAGATTCTAATTGGATTGGTATTTGGTGATTTTGCTAATTGGTTTGCATGATTGTATCTGTAAAATGATTTGCTTATTTTGTAA
This sequence comes from Fraxinus quadrangulata, assembly GCA_903798255.1. Lineage (NCBI taxonomy): Eukaryota > Viridiplantae > Streptophyta > Magnoliopsida > Lamiales > Oleaceae > Fraxinus > Fraxinus quadrangulata. The sequence goes on from CAIGRB010162058.1 coordinate 10,426, forward strand.
TGTGCTTAATCTGATTGGATTGGTTGCAGCCTACATATGTTGTTTATCTGATTGGATTGGTTGCATATGTTGTTTATCTTATTGTTGTCAATAATTGTGAATCTGATTGTTGTGATTTGTGAATAGGATGTGATTCCACGTGTTTTAACCTTTTATTGTTAAAAAAGGTAAATTTTGTATCTTAAGAAAGAGTGATGGTGTCGTGGTTAATGTGAACTTTTGATTTCAAGCTTGTGAGATAGTGAGATCCGATGGTGCAATAGGGTGTGATTCCATAATTTTCGTCGATTTTCTACTTCTCAAGTAAGCAATGACTTGCCCTAACTTGATATTGAATATATTGAAAATATTTGAAGCCTGGTCGACTTATATAATTGTGGCCTGGTCGGCTTATATGAATGTTCCTTGCGAGATGGTTAAGATATTTTGTAATTGTTTTTTAGGCTAATCATTGTGTATTAGATATAGGCTTATACACAATGCCTCCCAAATATGAGTCTGGAGCTATGAAGAGAAAAAGGAAATGACATGAACTTCTGTTGACTCAAAGTCAAGCAGGCAATATGGACAAGTACTTTAAAAGCAACAATCTGAATGAGTTGAATGAGGATGAGGTAGTGATTCTACCTGCTCGTGTTAATGAAGTAGATGATAAGGATGAAGAAGTAATGAAAGCTTCTTGTGTGAATGAAGTAGATGATAAGGAAGAAGAAATGATGAGACCTGTCTCCGTCAATGAAGTGGATGATAAGGTAGAAGAGGGTAGCTTTTCTTTGAATTTAGATGATCTTGGGAATTGGAAAAATGTTGATCAAAGAACGAGGAATTATTTAGTTGAAATGGGTCCAAGAAGAGTTGATGACATCGTGTTTCCCAAAGATAGTGCAAATAGACATTTCGATTCTTCACAATACAAGCGATTACTACCAAATGGGCAAACAATTGATAGAAGATGGCTAGCGTATTCAGTATCTATGGACATGATCTTCTGCTTTTGTTGTAGGTTGTTTAAAACGCCAAAAAATGTCACCAAAGTTGGCCAATTGGGTAATGATGGAAAAGATTGGCATAATTTGTATCGGTCTATTAAAAGTCATGAAGGGAATGATGAACATTTACGTTGCATGACTAATTGGATTCAATTGGAAAATATGATTCAAACTAAAAGTACAATTGACAAAAGCGTTCAATTGGTGATAGATGTAGAAAGAGAATATTGGAGACGTGTATTAACGAGGATAATCGTTATTGTGAAATGACTCGCCAAAAATACCTTGCCATTTCGAGGAGATGATGAGAGGCTATATGTTGAGAACAATGGCCTAATTTTACAAATGGTTGAAATGGTTAGTGATTTTGATCCAATAATGCAAGATCACATTCGGCGGGCTAAAGCTAAAGAGATTCAGTATACATATCTTGGCAAAACAATTCAAAATGAGTTGATACAGTTGTTGGCAAATGAGGTGAGAAGTTCAATTGTGAAGAAAGTTCAACATGCAAAATATTTCGCAGTTATATTTCATTGTACTCCAAATGCTAGTAACGAAGAGCAAATGTCTTTAGTGATACGATGTGTTGACGATTCGGCAAACTTACCAACAGTCGAAGAATATTGGCTTCAATTTATGAATGTAGATGACACAATGGACTTGGACTTGCAACCGAGCTTCAACAGGTTTTGACCAGACTTGATCTTGATATTGATGATATTAGAGGGCAATGGTATGACAACGGATCTAACATGAGCGGGAAGCACAAAGGTGTGCAAAGAAGAGTCCTTGAGATGAATCCTCGAGCTTTCTATACTCCATGTGGCGCTCATAGTTTGAATCTAGCATTGTGCGATATGGTGAATTGTTGTTCTAAAGCTGTATCCTTCTTTAGAGTGATACAACGCATCTACACATTGTTCTCCTCTTCTACTAAACGTTGGAAAATTTTCAAAGATAATGTACAAGGTTTGACAGTGAAGCCATTGTCACAAACACGTTGGGAGAGTCATGTTGAGAGTGTGAAGCCTATTCTGGAGCAAACTGCACAAATAAGAGATGCGTTACTTGATTTGGCAGAAAGTAACGAAGACCCAAAAGTAAAGAGTGAAGCCGAGTCCTTGGCAACATTTGAACTTGAGAATTTTGAGTTCTTGCTTGGCATGATTATCTGGTACAGGTTATTGCATGCAGTCAACGTTGTGAGTAAATTTCTTCAAACTGAAAATATGGATATTGATAATGCTATCAACCTCTTGCAAGGACTTGTTTCATTTCTTGAAGAATATAGAGAAATTGGATTTGCCACTGCCATGGATGAAGCGACAAGAAAGGCAAAGGAAATGGGAATTGAAGCTGTATTTCGAGAGAAACGTATAATTCGAAGAAAAAAATAATTTGATGAAAGCGGAAGTAATGAAGTAAAGCAATCGGTTGAAGAATCTTTTAGAGTTGATTACTTTGTTTTCATAATTGATCAAGCTCTATCTTCTATGAGGACTCGATTTGAACAATTCAAACAATATGATGAAATATTTGAATTTTTGTTCAATTTGAAGAGGTTAAGGAGTGAAACTCATTCAAATTTGATGAATTCTTGTATGAATCTTGAGAAGCAATTGGAACATAATGGGCGTTCGGACATTAGTGGAGATGATTTATTTTCGGAGATACACGTCTTGCGGTGCTATTTACCGAGTGAAGCAACGAGAGCAATTGAAGTGCTACAATATTTGAAGACATTGAATGTTTGTTTCCCAAATGCTTATATTGCTTATAAAATCTTGTTAACCATACCGGTTACAGTTGCATCTGCAGAAAGGAGTTTCTCCAAGTTGAAATTGATCAAGACTTACCTCCGATCAACTATGTCGCAAGAAAGATTGAATGGATTGGCTATGTTATCAATAGAGAAAGATATGGTTGAACAGTTAAATTATTCAGATTTGATTAATGTTTTTGCCGCTAAAACAGCGAGACGAATAGTATTTATCAGATTGTTTGAACTCTTGTCCATTTTGTTACTTTATAATATAAATATTTTATTATTTATATATGTTTGTTATTCTATTGTTAAGTTAATAATATGTTACATAATACCCTGTTGAATTTTGCATTTATGTTGATTTGAGGGGCCCAATTTTGGGAGTTCGCCCCTGGCCTCGAAAATCACAGGACCGGCCCTGAAGACAACCTTTAATTTCTTAGACCTAATCAAAATGGAAGTTCTTAAATAATTTTCAATTAATTAAAGAGTATCCTTCATAATCTCTTACTCCTGAATGAACATATAAATATGAGAAATAAAGAAATGAGCAATTAAAGAATTCAAACAGATTGAAACCCAAAAAGCTAAATCGCAATTAAATAATCAGAGAGTAAGAAAATTAAAACCTTTTAAACTCACTGTAGCTATACGAATATAGAAAGCTTAAGAAATGAACATAAGCATTCCCCACCCCAAAAAATCTAAAGTTTCATTTAAAGTCAAACAAAAATATGGTATTGTTTAAAAGATAATAATATTTTTTAAGTTACAAAGTAAAAATCAAATACTTCACACTTAAATTTTCAAAATCAAGTCATTTTCTTTATCTGTTTACTACACATATAAAAACTCTTTCATTTTTAATCCGTTTCAACATTAAAATTTCATAAATTTATCAAACAATCAACAAAAAAAATATTGTTTATAGACATCACTTCGAATATTTACATATATTTAATTTCATTTTCGTTAAATTAGTATATATTGTTTTAATCGTTAAATCTTATTTCGATATAGACAGATAAATTTTTACATTTCTTAAACAGATCTATAATTTTTTTAAAGCAAAAAAAAGAAAAAATTCATTTGCATGTATATTATTTCAGACAAATTCATGGCATTAGTAAAATTGTCGAGCATGAAGAACAGTAGGAGCAGTTGGGTTTTTTATCTAATTTTTTTTAAAAAAATTATGTTTCGTAATGCATATATGGGACAGTTGCATTCCTAGTTAGTTACTTTGGTGGATTTGAAATGAATGAAAATGATCGATGGGGGTATGAAAATGAACGAGTGAAAACATCGAGTACATCATATGAAGAAATATACCATGATTTACTAGACCAGCTCAATATTGATCATTCTCAGTACGATATGGAATTGAGATTTTTATTTAACGAGCATACATTCATTTCAATTTTATTCGTAAAAGTTACTTCTGAAGTTGAAATAAAGCTTCTAATTGAATTGAACCAAAATCGCACGACTCCTATTTGCATAACATTAATGAGGAAGAATGTCATTGAGAGTGAACACAAAAATTTCGATATAAAAGATCGTAATGTGAATGATTTTTGGGACACAATGGAGATAACTTGTGAGGATAATGTTGTTATTCCTAAGAGAGTTGTTCCTTACCATAATCTAATTGTTACGCACAAACTTTACTCGACAATACAAGACAACGAGAATGAAAATGAATTTAAAAATGAGGATTTGATTGCTTTATCTAGTTGGAGGTATGAGTAGAGTGGGAGCTCACATGCTAAAATCAGTGCACGGTCCTTTAATTGTTCACGTGTAGTTCTCGATGATGAAGATTTGTCTGTCGAACAACTGTTTGAAACAAAGAGAGATTTATAGGAAGTTGTGCATCGGATTGTATTGAAACACAAATTTAAGTTTAAAGTGAAAAAATAAAAAAATTCAACATACACAACAGTTGTCGTTGGCATTTGCGAGCGACGAAAATGGACACAAATAAGATATTTGTAGTTCGTAAGTATGAAAAGGAACATACTTGTGAAGTGGGTATTCATTGAAATGACCACGTGCAAGCCTAAGCATGGTTTATTGGTCAACAGATAATGCACAAGTTTCAAGATCCACAGACGATGTACAAACCTTTAGACATCATTAACAATGTCCGTTGAGAGTACGGGGTGTTCATTAGCTACAAGAAAACCTAGAAGGCCAAAGAATACACGTTGTAGGATCTAATAAGTTCGATCGAGGAGAGTTATGCTAACATTGGCCAGGTATTGCTATAACATGAGGATAACTAATCCTGGCTCGGCATTTTTTATTGAGACGGAAGGCGAAAATCGCTTCAAATACTCTTCGGGCTCTTGGACAATGCATTTGAGGATTTCAAAACGCGATGTGACCCCTAATTCTAGTCGACGGTACAACCTTGCTAGATACGAAACCAAGTTGATTAGTTCTACATGTCAAGATGCTAACATTCAAATTTACTCTCTTGTATTCAGCATAATCGATGACGAGAATGATCTAGCGATATATTGGTTCTTTACAAAAGCTGAAGGAAGTAGTTGGGAACGTCGAGAACCTTGCATTTGTAATTGACTGCGGGCAGTCAATAATAAATGGTATCCCTGAAGTTTTTCCGGAGGCACATCATGGTTATTGTATATATAGGGCAACTTGAAGAGTAAGTATCAGGGTAATGGCATCATTGTATTGTTTAAGAGGGCTGTAGAGGTTTACAGTTTTGAAGAGTTTCATAAGTTCATGGTCGAAATAAAAAATAAATCACATGATGAATGAGATTATCTAACAAAGATGGGGATTGAACATTGGGCACGATCACATTTTTTAGGACGTCGATACAATATAATGACGTCGAATAATGCGAAGTTTCTCAACGCATTATTCAAGAAGAATCGAGAGTTACCAATTCTTGCAATGATTGAGTACATTCATAACAAACTGCAGTAGTAGTTTCATGATCGACGTGAGAAATCACAGACTTGTACACGAATGCTAACCTTGACACAGGAAGATAAACTCTTCAAGATTCTAAAGATGGCGAGAAAAGTATGTGTAGAACCACTGGATCGGTTTTGGTTCTCCATGAGACGTGAACGTAATACCATATATATCATGGACTTGAATGATAACACGTGCAAGTGTAGGAAGTTTCAATTGGAGAGTTTTCCATGTGCGCATGCAGTTGTAGTGGCTATCATAGAGTATTTCTACAACATACCTTATGCAATTATTATTACATGGCTGATTACTGGAGAGTACCATGTGCCAAAACTATATTTTCCCTACTAAATGAAGCCGAGTGGAAAGTTCCCAACCACATTCTCCCACTTAATAACTTTTTCCCATCCGAAGTTGGACTCGTACTCCTAGGAGTAGACGTACATCTAGAATACTATTTATCAAAAAATTCTCCAACCTCGAAGTGCGGCACAACGAAGCATACTCATCGTTTTTGTACAAGTCAGATTTTTCTACATAACAATTCGACGAATGTGTAATCTCTATAGTATTTATTGTAATTTGTTTGTTGTGTAATTATTGTCGTCATTAAATATTTCAATTACTTAGTTGCAACTTTGTAATAGTGCATTTCGAATTTAAAACGAAGATATAACGGTGATCGAAGACCAAAACTCGCTTAGAAAGTCGACTAAGATAATTTATTTAGAGTTGCCAAGATGGATTGGCCGTCTGTTAACCGATCGGGTCGTCTATTGATTGGGCTGGCCGATTGTTAGACGGCTTGGCCTTTTTTCCCGCCATTTTCACATTCGAATAATATTTCATTTTTTAAACTTGCAATTACTTCCAATTGAGTCTATTTTATCTTCGATCACCATTTTATGTTTCGAATCAGCTATTAAAAAGTTACAATTAGGTCCTCATACTTTGTTTCCAACAATTTCACATTCGAATAATCTTTCTATCGATTTTTAAACTTTTAATTGCTTGTAAAGTTAAATATACTCTAGATTTTTAGACTTGTAATTGCTTGTATAGTTAAATATACTTAGGTTTTACATATACAATTATTGCATTAAAACATGAGTCACAATTAAATAAATAATATTTACATTTTTAAATAAATTAATATGCAATATCTTAGGGATCACAATTGTATTAAAAATCGTACGCTAACTTCAACCTTCACATATCTATCCAAGACTGGTTGATTGTTTCAACCTTGCGTCCATGTTCAAAAATTCTATATACCTGCGAATATGGCACAATCACCTTGCAAGTAAATAATAATAATATGTTTGTTAACATATAGCTAAAAACTAAGTTTTCAAATTAAAAATTTAGAAATACTTATGATACTGCTTATCTCATCGTCGTCCTGTTCCGTACAACGGCTAGTTTATCATGCACTCGAATCATGGCCTCTCTATCCATTATGGAAACAATCACAGTCATCAATGCCAGTATTTGCTCTAGCTGACCTTGTGTCAGATAACTATGATCGGAGTCGTATATGTATATACTAGAATCAGCGAATACGACCTCAACGACAAAACAGTTCAAGTTCGCGATCACTAGAATGTATATATGTGTACAATCCGTCCATGGCATTCTACCACTCGGCTCCAGCCGTATGACCCACTCGAGCATATACTCATGCACCTCATACCCATTCACCTATGATAGGAGCCTGCGATGCTCAATGTCAATAGCACGTGTAAACCCGGTGCTCAGGATGCCTAGACCAATACAGGTGTCATCGAGTTCGATCGTACAAAAATTCCATAGCCATGTCGATATACTACGATAGAAAACACCAATAAGAAAGGAAAGAGTCATTTGAATCATTAATCGAACTCTTTCTACCGTGGAAGAGATTGGTGATCGTCCAGTTTACGAATGCCCTCATCTTTGCCTCAACCATGAATCACGATATACTGTGACGTAACATCGATCTCTTGCAGACCACCAACTCTGACACGTCAACAACACGCTTCTTACCTTTCGTCATCTCCAACTATGTCACCTCCGATACAAAAATGACATCCTCCATCTTTTAGGGCATCATCTCTTTATCCCCCACCCCTCCAGTACCCTTACGTCATATCCTCCACCACCCCCTCCGTCACATCCTTAGCTACCCCAACGGTCATTGGCTACGTCACCATCGACGCCACGCCCTCAAGCACTTGGGACCTCTCACTCCATAGATGCTAAAAATGACTTGAATGCAACATATGATGGCCACGACAAATCATCCTAACTTATGTGACCCTCTCCTATAGCACCTTCATCACCCTTTTCATCTCAAGAACCGCTAGTTCTTCCAGCACTGGCACAGTCTATCCATTTGTTACCCCATTGCCGACCTGCTACATCGCCTCGTAGCGCTATGACCTCAATATGAAGGTCTTCTAAATCGGCTCATAGCATTCTAACATCATGTCGTAGCTCTGCTATTTTACCTCTCATCTTCCATTGAATTGTCCCTATCTCCTCTCTGATAAATGTAGTAAGATGTACAAACAAATCACTAGTAGATTTACTATGACTATGTATAGGAGATCCACGGAAGATGTGTCTGGATACTGGAGAAGTTGATCTCCTTAATGGAGGTGATCTCCTTGGCGGAAGTGATGGTCGACCTATTGGACGACGCTCTTATACAAATAAAAAATTATAAATGAATAACTTAATTAAAATATTACAACACAAAATGGTAAACAACAAATTATATTCAATTAAAATACCTTATTTCGATCCAAGATGGACTCCGGCATCTGGTCATCTTGAGCAAGTGAAATAGATAGTTCATGCACATAACTCTGACCTTCCTCCTCCCCTATCGACGATGTTAACTTAGCGAGTACTTCAAGCTGATATATTAACATTTCAACGATTCATGTATTGAGATTTTGAAAGGACATACAGTATAAATCTCAAAGGTATAATGCTTACCTCAGGCTCGTCGAGGAGAAAAAAATAATTGTTTGGCACTTGGCTTATCATGTGCTCACCAATGATACATCCGAGAGCAACGTGTCTCATTTCTCCTCGCCCACCTGCCAGAGAAGGTGAGGACGACCACGTATACCCATACGTTCATTATGTTAAACATTTGCTTGAAATGCCAAGGGCAAGCCATATGCATCGTACTTATGCTCGGGCTTATCCCCCTTGGGCATTGAATACTCCTTTCTAAAGACGAGTAGAGTATCCACATAACATCTATGCCCCATAGATAGTTGTTGAAAGCATCGTTATTATCAACAACTTCTAAATGAAAAATGTCAATCGATGTCTTTTTGTGATGACACCTCAGTACGCTCTCAAAGATAAGTACCAAACCCAACTTCAATTTGTCTAACATCTGATCACATGCCCTGAATACTTCACCTAACTATACCAGAGTTACCGTCATTTGTCCATAAAAATATTCATTCAATAGCCTCTTGTTTCTTGGAATACGGGCCCTCACTACTTCTTTACATATACACTTTAGTTTAGTGATGACGGCAAACTCAAATAAAGAGAATCTAGTTACCTTGCCTTCTAGATCGAATTGGAGTGCATCTCGTCGACTGGCTTAAGCAGCCAACAAAGTAATGCATCAAGTAGCTGCTAAGAAAACTGTATGTCTCTCAACGGATACAGGGTCATAGGAAGGAATAACGTAGCATGTCTGCATGCTCATCATCGAGGGACTCCAATACGGTCGTAAAGCTGGCAAAGCTACAGTTTGACGTGACTTTGCTGGGAATATGTCTTATCGCAATGTTAAGATGGTGCACAATTTCAAATTTTAGAACATTGTACAAGAGATAATTGAATAAAGCATAATATCAGAAAATTAAATTAACTGAATTGTAATTGATAAACACAAGAATTAACAGATAATGGAATATACGAAATGAAAGTAAATAAAAATTAAAAAAATAATTAAAAAAGAAAAAATAATTAATTTTAAAAAGGTAAATAAAACAAGGGAAAATTTTATGATTTTCGAAATTGTAAAGATAATAATTAAATAGTAATTACAATTATAAAACATAGAAATGAAATTAAAATAAATAAATTAAATCAAATTAAAAAAGGAAAGTATAAAAAAATTAAAACTTCAAGAAAAAAATAAAATACA